>JAQFVV010013861.1:0-30000 GCA_028023455.1 Epiperipatus broadwayi
TTTGTTTACATAAACTTCAGAGTAGCATTCACTATCTCTAACTATAATTCCACTTTCAGATCATGATTTCAAGCTATTTGCTATCATCAGTGAAAGACAGGAATAAAGAAACTAGATCTAAATACAAACTCTGAGCGTTTATGAAACAATTTCTATTCAGCTTGCAAGCGTGAATTTTTTAGACACGTAATGTCTTCAAACTCAGCACAGCAAACCAGATAGCTATATGGGTCTGATCTCAGTTCAGCATCACCACATAGTAGAAGCCTCTGCAATCTATATCATTGCAAGAAAGACCTCAAAGGTACATTTATGATAAACAAAAATGCAAGTTAAAAAACTTGCTAACGCTTGTATTTATATAAATACAAGCGTTAGCAAGTTTTTTAACTTGCATTTTTGTTTATCATAAATGTACCTTTGAGGTCTTTCTTGCAATGATATAGATTGCAGAGGCTTCTACTATGTGGTGATGCTGAACTGAGATCAGACCCATATAGCTATCTGGTTTGCTGTGCTGAGTTTGAAGACATTACGTGTCTAAAAAATTCACGCTTGCAAGCTGAATAGAAATTGTTTCTTAAACGCTCAGAGTTTGTATTTAGATCTAGTTTCTTTATTCCTGTCTTTCACTGATGATAGCAAATAGCTTGAAATCATGATCTGAAAGTGGAATTATAGTTAGAGATAGTGAATGCTACTCTGACGTTTATGTAAACAAAACATACACTTGACCGGTGTTTTTGGTAGAACGCCATCTGTGGACATAAATACAAGCGTTAGCAAGTTTTTTAACTTGCATTTTTGTTTATCAAAAATGTACCTTTGAGGTCTTTCTTGCAATGATATAGATTGCAGAGGCTTCTACTATGTGGTGATGCTGAACTGATATCAGACCCATATAGCTATCTGGTTTGCTATGCTGAGTTTGAAGACATTACGTGTCTAAAAAATTCATGCTTGCAAGCTGAATAGAAATTGTTTCATAAACGCTCAGAGTTTGTATTTAGATCTAGTTTCTTTATTCCTGTCTTTCACTGATGATAGCAAATAGCTTGAAATCATGATCTGAAAGTGGAATTATAGTTAGAGGTAGTGAATGCTACTCTGACATTTATGTAAACAAAACATACGCTTGACCGGTGTTTTTGGTAGAACGCCATCTAAGGATATATATATACAATCATCAAAATAAAAGCTTATTATAAACTGACAACAAAAAATAAGAAAATATAAACTTCATTTTCTATCTAATACCAATATATTCTTTATTATCCCAACAGAATACTCGTTTTACTGGAAATATTACTTTTATTAAGTATTTTTTATTTGCTTAAATAATTAAGAATCAAATTACTTCTTAATTAAATATAATTCTCCCTAAGAGATTAAGCCAAACTTTATTTGTTTGTTGAAATAAAAGAAAAGATGCATCTGTCAAATGCATATAAAAAATAATACCAAATATAAATATGAACGTAACTTATATTAAAGATATAAATTACATTGTAAATTACATTGTTAGTAAATGAATTATAAGTGTGATCCAAACAAACCAATAAAAAAGTCATTTTTAATCATTTTTTAAAAAAAAATATTTGATATATATATATATATACTTTTTATATTAAACCTGTAAATGCATTTTTTTATGATAAATGCGCAAGAAAAACACACTTAAAACGAACTACATTTTATATATAGTAATATTAAATAGAAAAGCTTAAAATGAGTTAAAACTTGTTTTATGATAAATCGTTCATGTATATGCGAATAAGCATTATAAAATAATAATAATGATAATGATAATAATAATAATAATAGTACAGCTCTGCAGTTGTTCATAATAATAATAATAATAATAATAATAATAATAATAATAATAATAATAATAATAATAATAATAATGATAATGATAATAATAATAATAATAGTACAGCTCTGCAGTTGTTCATTATCAACAAACCAGGAAAAAAGCTCCAACTTTATTTCCTTAAAATTCATATAAAGCTTTTGTTTCACATGATAAAATTCTTATCTCTTATTACAAAATTTTGTCTTCAATGTATTCTTATCTCATTTATTAAATTTAGTTAAACTTAGCATTCAAAATTAAGTAATTTGTCTAAAAATAATTTGATGGTTAATATGGCAACTGAGTTGTCCCATGATCAGGTGGCTATTGTTAATTTCATTAACACTGAATTCCAAAATTTGAAGATAATACAAACAGATGCTAAAAATAATACCAAATCAGTAGAAATGTAACAATAATCCAATAGTTTATAAATAATAAAAGTAATATTTAAACCACTTCAAATTTCACTAACACTAAATTACAAAGTTCAAAAGATAATACAAACATATGCTAATGTTATTAAATTAACCCTCAACAGCTCAATAGGAAAAGGAATAATTGTTCAATAGATATTCATAACAAAAGTAACAGTTTGTCAATTATTCCCAAGTCGGTTCCAAGATATAGAAAAAACACCCTGGTGACATCAGAGAACTGGATCTCAATATCCAAGAAGGGCAATCCCTCCCTCTACAGTTTGAAACTCAGATGCTTTTATGATAAGTGATGAAAAGTTCAACAATTTAGTCCCAATATGATTTTTTGCACTTTTTAAAAGATATTTTCCTTCTAGGTTCATAATTCTATTGATCAAAGACATGGACATTTCTCTAGATATAAATTTTTTAGGCAATTATTATTGATGCAATATCCTTGCATGGGATGTGGGATATGATTGCATGTGTTGCTGACCACCCAAACCCCAGGTATTTGATAATTGAGTTCTTTAAGATCATAAAGAGAAACTTATTTTAAATGCAAATAAAAACAAAAAAAATGCCTTAATTACAGTGGATCAAAATTGATTCAACTTTACCACAGGTGTACTCAAAAACACCTACTTATGATACAACCTTCAAGATTTCCAATGTATGATGAAACCATTAGGAAAAGTTATAACTTTTTACCCTATGTATTTACATGATACCAATAGATCTATCAATAGTAATGGCTATGAATTAAAATTACAACTGCACCATAACATTGAGCCAAAAATACTTCTAACACAAATCCTTTATCAAAAGCCATTTTATGCCTGTATATCAGAGTATTGAAACCCCAGTGCTATTTCTGTCACTAGTAAGGTCATTTAGCAGGGCAATGTATTAATCTCCAAACATCACTGATCACCTAAATCTCCAAGTCAACACACAGGCAATAACAAATCTTTCCTTGATTACATCCATAAACAGCCAAAAGTTTATTCACACAAATACTACCTATTCTATACACTCATCCACCCTCAATCTTATTACACCATCTTATGACTTGACACTTCATGAAGCAGATAATGATAATGATAATTGTTACAATTTAACTGATACATAAACAATCCCCAACTCAGAGAATGTTGCTTCCAAAATTTCTCCCAATACCACATCTGAAACCAACACTGTCTCAAATAAGGTTAATACTGTCCCAAAATTTCTTATATACAATCATACACATACCAATGACCATATTGTTCATAATAAAATCTCAACACATGTCATGGAAACAAGTTCTTCATGTTTACCACCTATACAACCCATCCACCCCAACACTTTCAATGAAACAAAAAAAGCCTGGATACACTCCCAAAAAGACACAGCGACATAAAAAACCAAAAACAGACATGGTTGACATGTTGATTCTGGACATGGACTCTGTAAAAATCAGTAATACCTTTATGCAAATTGATTGTCCATTACCTGACTCCATAGATCCATTTAACCCTACATTCCATAAACAACAAATACACCAAACATCTGGGCTGGAAACATTGTTAACTATTGATCAAACACCAAATAAATTTATAATAATATAACTAGACCTTACTGAAAACATTAAGAATTTATACTCACCTTGATTGATAACTAGAATTAGTTACCCTAATAAACTCTGATAAATAAAACCAAAAATTACTGCATCTAATGTTTGAAATATAAATTCAGTGACCAAACTTTTTCAATTAAGAAGTGCATAAGCAATATACCACCTCATATACTTGGATATATTAACCCTAAAATATGCAATGGATCTCAGATTGATGCTCCTGCTTACTTCAATAAACATGACTTATGTGCCTGATCTTGTTACACATCTTCACCATCAGCTGGAAGTGGTATTGTTATCATTCTTAGCTGCCCATTCTCATTATTCAATATTATTTTTATAGAATCAAATTTCTTGATCACCACATTGCACAGTTGTATTACAACACTGAATAATGTATATATCCCTCCTGGTAATACTGTTATTTAAACTATTATTCTGGACCAACTGATGAGTGTTGCTTTAACACAAAATACTATATCGGTGATTGTTTATCTTTTCTGCATGTGTGTGTGGTCATGTATATCATCAGTATGAGATAGTATGAATAGTGAAGTGGCTTGAAAATTTGAGTTCAAATCCCCTATATTTACAATTGTGTCCCAGGTTTAAGAAAAGCTGGTATTTCAATTCTTATATAATAGAAGAGTAAAATTAGTGTATTACAAGAGTTCACAACTAAGTATAGCGATTTGGTTAGTTATCACAATGAGTTTCATTATATTTTCTAATAATTCTTTTGTAATATATATATGCGTGTGTGTGCGTGTGTGTATGCGTGTGTGTGTGCTATTGTTTAACAGTAAATTGGCTTTTTATTTAAATCTTAATGTGAATATAGTATATTTAAAGATACTGCATCATAGGAATTAATTCTTTATAGGGGCAAAAATGTAATATTATGCTCCTTTGAAATCCATATAAACTCAATAAAAAAATTAAAATAACAAGATCAAGAATTGCAAAACATTAAAAAAAAATTGAAATTTAAAGAAATTAAATTTAAATGATGAGTTTAATAAATTATTTAATTTTCATTATAAAAAAAGTTTTTATTACGGAAAAAATAATAGTGAAAAATGCCTAAATTTTTCGATTAAATTATTTAAATAATTGTTAAATATATTTTTTATAGATACAGATTTAAAATTAATATGATCTCAACAAAAATATTTGTTTATATATATATATTAGAGAATCATTAGAATTTTGAAATGATGACTAGGAAGTGAGATAATTATTTGAAGCACAAAAAATAATTTATAAAATTTTAAGATGATTATTATAAAGGCTTCACTGACATTTTGCTGAAGCAGCTGTTCGATAGAAATCTGAATTCAGTAGTAAGGCAGACTGTTAATTTTATCTATGATTGGTTACATATTAACTGACAGGTGCAAATGTTAACTTTCTACTGTATAATGAATGACATGGTTTTCATCTATTACTTTGTATGCATATAAAAAAAAATGTCGGCTTTTTATAACATTTGAAAATTAAACTGACATGATAGAGTTAATCTACCATGCATTAACTCAATCGAACCAGTCATATTAACACTAATAATCAATCAACAGAAAATAAAACAGTACATTTGACAAACTGTAATTTCAATCGTCATTGAAATTACAATCTTATTACTGATGTTAAGCTAATGTTTAATAGTTTGTTAGGTGAGCCAATGCTAGTAGATATGATTTTTAATATTTAGAATATACACATTTAATAAATGATAATGTGAAAAATATTTTGATTTTATATATTTTTCTATAAATAAATAAATAAATAACACATTAATTATTGAACAACAGATATTAAATAATGTTAACATACAATTTTTTTTAATAAAGTTTTGCTATTCTTTTCAGTAGTAGAATATAAGAATATTAATACATATATACTATAAGTTAACATAATAGGGGTTAAATATATAAATTTTGATTTTTGAATTAGAAATGTTTTTATTGTGTACAATACAATAAATAAAAGATTGTATTATTTAAACCTCGATATAACTACATGAACAGTTTGAAATTAATGATATATATATATATATATAACATATTTATTAATTAAGAATTATATATATATATATATATATGTGTGTGTGTGTGTGTGTGTGCATGTGTGTGTGTGTAAATACTATTTAATATAGTGTTAAACTAACCAAGATTTTGGCTAGCTTAATACACTGGCATTTATGTGATTTACTTAGGCAAATATGTATATATACACATATATAAACCATTTACATGAAGTTAAGTTATTAGTTGTATTGTATGAAGCTTTGCTTCTATCTGTTTAACCTTAGTAAAATCTTATAAGAACCAGAAAATATGAAAGTAAATAGTTATTTTGCATTCATAATAATACGTTTACATAAAGTTAAATACATATTGTAATTTAATTTCCTTATGTTTCTTTTGTGAATGTTTGAATTAATATATCAATGTCAAGATTAGTCATAATTTTATGTTCAAGTGATGTCATTTCCAGACCCATCAGTCTTTTTTGAGCCATGGTTAACTGTGTGTGATTTTATTAATTCCAATTTTGAAAAACTTCTTATTGTATTGGCTACTGATACTGGCAATGTTACAAATATTATTAACATAATAAATAAATACAGAACAATGTTTTCTTAAATATTATGGCATGTATATGAGAGAACATCAATTGCTGACTGGCAAGCTCCATTGCACTAGCACCACCAGACAATTGTTTAGGTTTTTCTAGTGGAAAAACTGGCTCTAGATATTATACTGGACAGCATTATTATCCTACAACAGAGGGTGCTACCAAATCTCTAGCTTAGTATGTTTATAATTTGTTGAGAAGTATATTCATTACCAGTGCCTATCACAACTGCCCTGTCATTAAGGAGAGTAGAGTTTATTGTCAAAAATAAACAATTGGCAGAGAAAATAACAGTTTTAACCAGACACATCTAACAACAACCAACAATAATCATTAGCAATTAAATAACAAGCTCACATTAATGGTAAGTTATAAACACTGGAGATTTAATAAGCTTATGGTATAAATGACTATTAACCATTCTAAAGTAATTAAATAATGTAATTAATTATGTAATACTTTATTATATTATTTTTTCCTTCAATTGAAAAAAAATGGCCTTATTCATAACAAAATTAATAAAAACATATTTTTTGTCACAGAAAAATATGGCATATACTTACAGATAGAGAAAAAAAGGCATAGAGACTGATGGTATAGCTACATGCATAGTCTACTCAGTTTTTTTTTTTTTACAATTTAAAAAAGAATACAAAAATTTCAGAAAATCAGCTACATGAACTCAAATCACACTGTAGAAATGCCACAAGTTTAAGATAATCAGTAGTAGTAGTAATAGTAGTAGTATTAGTAGTAGTAGTAGTAGTAGTGGTAGTGATAGTGGTAGTAATACTAGTAGTAGTAGTAGTAGTAGTAGTAGTAGTAGTAGTAGTAGTAGTAGTAGTAGTAGTAGTAATAATAATAATAATAATAATAATAATAATAATAATAATAATAATAATAATAATAATAATAATAATAATAATAATAATAATAATAATAATAATAATAATAATAATAATAATAATAATAATAATAATAATAATAATAATAACAACAACAACAACAACAACAACAAAAACAACAAAAAATAACAACAAAAGTCAAAACAGCAACATCTATACTACTACCATTACTACTACCAATACTACTACTGCTACTACCACTATTACTACTACTACAACTGCTATCACTACTAGCACTATTACTAATGCTGATACTGCTGATACTACTACTACTACTACTACTACTACTACTACTACTGCTGCTGCTGCTATTAAGCCCGCTTGCACATCACCAATTGTAAAAGTAAAGTAGCAGTGATACACTCACCCCAGTTAATAAAACTTACTAAAACAACATCAGAAACCTAAAACTAATAACTGATGAAAATTAAGATCATATCCCTATGCACTGGAATGTTAATGAACCAGAACTCATAAATGAGTGATTTAACAATAGCATTCTTTCAGTTTATTTACATCTTATAAAATATATTTTCCTTTGTTCAATAATATTATATGCTACAGATTCCAACATATCTTTATACAGATTTCCCAGATAGCCATTATATGAAGTTTTAACTCTGTAAGAGCAGTGGAGCACTGTTATGTGCATGGCAGAGTACCTCAACCCATGATAACTAGCCATAATTTTTTCAATCCCTGGCAAAGGAATGACTTTCAAACTGACATCATAATTCCAGGTGATTACATACTGGTAACTATTGACCAAGATCACCAAAGTTATATAACTGAGTTACTCAAAAACACATACCTCAGTTACAACAACCAACATTTTGAAATAATGATGAAATTTCGTGTTTCAAGCTATATATCTCAAAAATGCATCCATACCAGTGTACATTAGTAGCTATGGGAACATATTAAATCTCTACAGCTGAATGATCTGTGACTCCAATGCAAATCATGAATCATGAGGCCACACTCTTCCTTTATGAAAAAGAGTTAAAACTGCAATGTTATTCATGTGGCCAGTATGACAAACATGTCTTACACCGCATTGTCAATCAAACACCACAAGCTCAACTGACCAACAGCTGAACCTATTCAAGTTACAAAAGAAATAACTCAATTAAACTTTCAACTATCCACTGAAATACACATGCACTTTGAATCTCACAACTATAAGTTTAAACAACATTAATGGTTATTATTGTACACTCAAACCATGTGACTTCAGATCAATATCACTCATATAAATTATATACCACATGATCCACATAAATCTATGAAATGATTCTGCCACAGTCCAGTCAAAATAGTATGAATCTAAAAGATCAGCATATTCAAAAAACAACATACAAGTAACCACAAGTAAAACATCAGCCAATATCATGAAAACACTCACTCCATGCCTTTCTTCTATAGAATCAGTTTCAACAGAGACTAAAACACCATCCAGCCTTCAAAAACATTTAACAAATGAAGAGAATCAAAACAAAGGGGTTGATATTCCAGACATAATTGCCAACGCTACCATATTACC
Organism: Epiperipatus broadwayi; assembly: GCA_028023455.1. Classification (NCBI taxonomy): domain Eukaryota; kingdom Metazoa; phylum Onychophora; class Udeonychophora; order Euonychophora; family Peripatidae; genus Epiperipatus; species Epiperipatus broadwayi. The sequence goes on from JAQFVV010013861.1 coordinate 8,978, forward strand.
TCATGGCAATGAACTTAACCTGCTAAAAACCATTGACTTATGACTACTAACACAATATAGATATGCTTGACACCCACATAGATCATAGCATAATGATACCATGAACAGCCTCTCATCAGAATATTACAGATAGGTGGATGTAAGTTCATATCCAATCATACTGACACCTCAAATAATATTCTGTATGAAGTATGTTTCTGCCAAACTAAAAATTCAATCACACAAGTCAGGTCATAAGAAAAACTTAAATTGCAAGGCACAATACCATTTTCAACAACAATCATAAGAAATCATATAGTGCAAACATCTAATATTTAACCCATCCCTATTAAACAAACACCATATTTCACCACTATATTACCACATTTGAACAAACTACACCTGTTTAAATCCAAGAATTCAAAAATTACATTTTCCAATATTTTTGTCAACACTTGGTTATGCCTAGAGTCACCTACTCACCTTTAACAAAACACCATTTTGATAATCACAAAAAAGTTGATACCACTAACAACTCTATACATTATATGTTCCTCATTTCAAGACAAATACTATTCAAACAAACTGCAAAACACACCCTGCAGACTTTACACCTACCAAACAAATCACTCTAACAAAACTCAAAAGGGCTGAATAACAAGACAGTCAAAAACAAACTCCAAGGATGTCCATACCACCTAGACATCCAATAACAAAGATCTCAATCTAGAGAACATCAAATAATTTGTAAAAACAATAATGTCAAATAATTCAAACTCCATCTGGTCCATGATCAAAGCAATTGTAATATCAATATATGTAATTATAATCACATATGATGTAAATAAAATGATTTCAATGTAACCCTCACTCTATCTGACCTCAAGCTAAAATGAATTATAATTAAATGTATCTAAATTGATTACGAAATAAAAAAGTAACTTATGTATAGATTACCCTAAATGACTCAATTTGGACCCAATTATACCTGTAAATATTCATGACATATATATATATTATTTGAAGTCGGTATTTTTTTCAAAGCAATATATATATATATTGTAGTGGTGAGCTACAACCTGCCACACTATCCAGTTATTTAAGATACTCTACCAATTGGAGCCTCATAACATATTTGCTTAAACAATAAATTGCCAAGCAAATTGTCATATTAACATTTTTTTTCTTTCCAACATATACATGTGTATAAACATATTTGTATTTCTAAAGCAGTAATAAAAGCCAATAAATTAATACGGAACACAGATAGGTACATTAGAACTGGAATAAAATGTATTATATGTTACTAACTGGGGAGAACTGTACAAAAAAACTTACACATAAACCTAAAATAAAAAATAAAAAACAATGACTGAATTAAAATCTAAACACATGGCAACCATTTGTAGAAATGTATTTTAAAATATTTATAAATTATTATTTTTATTTATAATCCCATTTATTTATATTATGTCTGTTAAACAATATGAAATGTCAAGGTTAAAATGCTTAAAAAAACTTCACACGACCTACAAAGCAGTATTAATTTTTATACTGTCTTCTGCATTTGAAGATAGAACTTTTTTTTTTCCTGCATAAAAATAAATTTGAATACAAAATGGATGTGAATGTTCAAATTTAAATATATATATATATATATTTAATATTTTTAAAAATATTAATCAATATGATCAAAAGCTGAAATTTGAAAGCAATCGTTTGAATTGGAGAAATAATTTGAAAGTAAGAATTAAATTATTTGCTAATTAGACAAATTTCAGTTAAATTTACATGTTGCAGTAATATTCAATAATTAATTGTTTTGATATATAATAATATCATCATTGAAATCTTGAGAAGCAAATGAATCAATAATTGTTTTGATATATAATAATATCATCATTGAAATCTTGAGAAGCAAATGAGTCAATATATATATATATATATATATATATATATATATATATATCATATATATATATATATATATATATTGTGATTGCTTGCTGAAAAAATTATATCATGGGGTAATAATATGTCATCAATAAAGCCAGGAAAGTTTAAAGATTTTACCTGCCCATTTAGAGAAAACTTGAAAACCATCTTTGCTTTAAATAAAATGCCTAACCAAATCCAAGAGAGGATAATTGGAGAACATTATTATTTTTTGACCCAGACAAGAAATTTCTATTCTTCATGGGAGCAGAACTTCATCTTCATTCATATGAATTTGTTTAGCAAATAAACGGTTTCCAGCAGACTCATTGAATTTTAATTAACATAATGGGATAAGAATTGTGATTTTTGTTTTATTATTTTCTCTATTGTAAATGTTATGTATTATTTTCGTTTCTACAAATGGAAGCTAATGTGTATAATTTTGGAGAATCTCTGTATGAGAGTAATAAGGGGGGGGGGGAAATAAATTTATATATATATATAATTAGTTTCCAACCAGTAACCACCTAAACATTCACAGTAAATATAGCAACCAATATTTCTAACTGCTGTCAAGGCAACCTTCACACCTTTTAATAGCAAGAATGAAAATATATATATATGACTACAGATGGCGTTATACCAAAAACACCTTCAAGCGTTTGTTTACATAAACGTCAGAGCGTATTTCACTATCTCTAACTTAATTTCCACCTTCATATCATGATTTCAAGCTATTTGCTATCGTCAGTGAAGGACAGGATTAAGAAACTAGATCTAAAACACAAACTCTGAGCATTTAAGAAACAGTTTCTATTCAGCTTGCGAGCGTGAATCTTTTAGACACATAATGTCTTCAAACTCAGCATCGCATGCCAGATAGCTACATGGGTCTGATATCAGTTCAGCATCACCACATAGTAGAAGTCTCTGCAATATATATCATTGCAAGAAAAGACCTCAGAGGTACATTTATGAAAAACAAAAAACACAAGTTAAAAACTTGCATACGCTTGTATTTATGACTACAGATGGCGTTATACCAAAAACACCTTCAAGCGTTTGTTTACATAAACGTCAGAGCGTATTTCACTATCTCTAACTTAATTTCCACCTTCATATCATGATTTCAAGCTATTTATTATTGTCAGTGAAGGACAGGATTAAGAAACTAGATCTAAAACACAAACTCTGAGCATTTAAGAAACAGTTTCTATTCAGCTTGCGAGTATGAATCTTTTAGACACGTAATGTCTTCAAACTCAGCATCGCATGCCAGATAGCTACATGGGTCTGATATCAGTTCAGCATCACCACATAGTAGAAGTCTCTGCAATATATATATCATTGCAAGAAAAGACCTCAAAGGTACATTTATGAAAAACAAAAAACACAAGTTAAAAACTTGCATACGCTTGTATTTATGACTACAGATGGTGTTATACCAAAAACACCTTCAAGCATTTGTTTACATAAACCAAATCTGTAATTTTTGATTATCGCCATTTTACTGTGTATTTTTTTTCTTTCTGATGAAAACCAGTCCTCTGGTTGAAATATTATATTATTTATTGGATTTATAAGTCTTTATTTTTTTGTTTATTTATATATATATATATATATATATATATATATATCTATAAACAAAAATATATATATATATATATATTATATAAAAAATAAAAAAAAATAATAGTTTTGACCTTCCCATCTGACTGACTTTAGACAACTTATAGGAAAATAAGAGGTAAGAAATTTTAATATTATCTCATAGTAAGCAAAACACAATGATATATTTTTATTTTATTTATTATTAATTAAGCTTACTTTTGTATTGTTTTTGTAAATAAATGATTTATAACCATTGATTTATCTGGACAACAAATATTTTTTTTTTTGTTGTTGTTGTTGCTATGTGTGTATACATATTTTAATTTAGCCAGCTAAAATCGTAATCACATATACATATTATGATTTTACATATTTGTTGTTGTAAATAATTAGTCAAGTGCATGAACTTCTATCATGGGGTTTAGAGCAAGGATTTTATTTTTATTAATATCATTACAGATATCGATATGGTAGAAATTCATCCATGACAAAATAAATTATGTGTATCACATTTAATTGTTATTCATATTTTATATATATTTTTTTGTTAATCAATAAATGTTTATATAATTCGTTATTTCAATCTGGTCTCTAACTTATCATTATTTCAATATCCACCATAAGCTTTATAGTTCTTCATTATTCACATACCCGTTATAAACATTATTATCTTATTTAGTTTTACACCTATTAATATTGTTACTATGATAGAGGAAATACATATACATATTTAAGTCATTTATTATAACTTTTAATACATATATAATTATACTGTACATACATATTTTTATATATCTTATGCTTAATTAATTTTTGGTATTTAATTATCACCTATATAGAAATGCAATAACTACTATTAGTGTGATCTCCTTTCCCTGATAAGAGAGATTAGGCAATTACTCTCTGAATTCAAATACTGTGGTATAACATGACTAGATAGGGGTGAAAATTGGATGAACTGACCCAAATTGTATCTAGGTTAATAAAAATAGGTTGAGCTAGTCTATTGGAAGTAGGTACAATCATAGGTTATGTATTTAATCATGTAATCACTTGCATCCTATCCTAAGACCCCAAGTCTGACCCTAGTAAGATGGGATCCCCCCATCTCTTCTGGAATCCATCAACCCATTACTATATATATATATATATTGTGACCCTGTTCTATGCACATTTTCTTCATTGACTATCTCAGCTCATGAATTTATGATATTCTAAGAAAAAGAAAAGAAGTTGATAGCATTTATTGTGTAAATTATCTTATCTAAATCGGATGTATTCATATTTTTAATCTATTTAAGAATATCTAATAAATTAAAAGTTGTACGATGATATAGTTCTGGTATATAAAGATGTATGCTTTAGGTTTAAAATTACTGTTTAATTTATTTATACTTGTAGAAAGAAAGAAAGATAGACAATGTTACTTTTAAAGTTAAAATTTAAAATATGTTGACATAGTTTATGGATGTTAAAATGCAATTTTTTAATTTATTTCATAGTAATTAATAATTTGGTTAAGTTATTTTATTTGGTAGATTTTAGTAAAAAATATAACTCTTAATAAATATAATTGACTGATTTAATTAACATTAAATTGTTTTAAATATGTAAGTTAGTTATTAAGATACATTTAATTTAGGAAAACATAATTTCCTGTGTGTGTGTGTGTCTGTATGTGAGAATAGATGTGTGTGCAAGTATCTTTGGTTTCATGGTTTAATAGCAAAGTCATTTAATTTTTAGTAATTAAAGATTTAAAAATAAATATTTAAACAATTCAGACATAAAAGTGTTAAAATCATTAAGAGCTTTTCATCATTTTTTTTTTTAAAAAAGGTGAGTTTTTTAAAATATATATTTATTTATCTTATTTTATTTTTATCAATTTTATTAATTAATAAAAGAAAGTTAATCTTTTCTTCAATTTTAGCTCATTGAGGTCACAGGGGTTGAATAATTTAGAACAAAAATACATATTTTTTTAAAAATTTGTTCCACATTTTAATTTAGATTTTTAGGAATAGAGAGTGCATGCACCAGCTGGCTTGGTAATCATAGAAATCGGTAGGATAAATTATCTATTTTTAATAATAATTGAACTCAAAATTTTGTTATTTAATATAAACTACATTGAATCTAGGTAACCCAATATTAAATAGATATAGTTTTCTAGACTTAAGAAAACTAATTTGATGAGGAATTTGTGTACAAAGTTTTACTTTTTTAACTTCAATATGGCAATTTCTTTGAATGCAGTAAGCAATACTTATGCTAACACAATCAAAGCATTTATTAAAAAGGAAATACTCATCAGCATTTGAAAAAAAGTCAAACTCCAGTCTCAAGATTTTCTTACTCCACAATGAAAGATCTCGTAAAACTAGATATAATTTCAGAATCTGATCCATTACAAGTTAACACAGCATAAAATATCTGGAAAAATGAATGTCTAAAAAATATGTGAATGCTTTAATATGATCATCCTGGGGAATCTATTTATGTCTTTTAGAAGATGCTTTACTGACAGGTCTGTTATTCTCACAATTACAGATATACATTGTTCACTGTATAAGTTTTCTAAAGATTTACTATATGAAGAAATTAGTACAAACAATTTATGGGATAGTATATTGTGTATTGCAGTTCATCCAAATTCTCCTTATTGCATTATTGAATTTTATAGTGAGAAATAAAAAGATAAATTTGACAAAACAATTAAAACATTAAGAAAATATTATTTAGTAAAAGATAACTAATATAGAAGAAACCTTATTTCCAGCATAATTAAAATATTTATTTAAACAATACAATCAATGACTTCAATAAATCAATGCAACAGTTTAGAGTTGTTGTTGACTTTCAATGTATGTATTTAAAAGGAACTGCTATACCAATCTATAATAATAGTTATCAATTTAAAGTTAGACTAAATCAAAACATAAACCAAAATTTGATTCCCATAACATTGCTTTTAATAATTCATTGATTTAAACTGCAATGTTTTCACTGTAAACAATGAGGCCATATTATAAATGCATGTCAAAAACTTAAATGTAAACACTGTGATATGATAGTAACTGCATGAAATGAATGTGGAAAGTTGCCAGTTATTAACACAGAATTCTCTCCTTAACTGACAAGTGAATCATCTGTGATGTGTATTAATCAAAATAATCCAATTAATGACTATGTAACTGAAGGTCAAAACATCTCCAGAGTGCAATTAATAAATAACAAAATGGAATCAGTTTTACAAAGAAATCAATCAATAAATGGTGAGAATAAATCAGCATTACAAGAAAATAACTCACCTCAACAAGAAATATCTAAATGTGATTTCCAGAATCACAAACAATCCACTACACCCCTCAATAAAACTTTGCAATATATTATAGACTACTTTGGTGCATTTCCTGCTACTTATAGACTCAAAAGTAAATGTCACTGCAAAGAGGAAAAAACAGGAAGATCATGGAGCAAACAAAGCAGGAAAAATGGAGTGGTTTTTAATGAATTCATTGAAGATGATATGCCCCAGACATTAGATTATAAAAAAAATAAGAAAAGCAAATATGACTTCAAAGGATACAGAATTTGAATGTACTTCAGATGAAGACTTCAGCACCAATAAAAAAACTAAATGTGCAATAACTACTGCATAAGGGAGAGGGTAGGGTCTAAAGACTTAAAAATTTCTTGTCATAATTTGTGTAAGTTATTTAAGCAACAAGAATTACAATCTTGTTATTGCAACAGGTTTTCTTGTTTTTGAATGATACTGTAATAATAATAAAAATAGGATCATTAAATATCTGAGGACTAAACTCAACAGAGAAAAACCATCAATTAGTAAAATGTCTAGAAATTGTAGAACCTTATTTTCTAGGGCTACCTGAAACAAAAATTTATAGTAAATATCAGATTAGTCCATAAAACTATTTTAGTAATCAAGGATACTCAGCATTCTCCCAAGCATCATTTTTTTCCATCAGCAGGTATAGGAGTAGTGATAATGATAACCTGTCCCTTCTATTCATCTAAAATAATTATATTTATTTTTTTATATATATTATATATATATATATATATATATATATATATATATATATATATATATATATATATATATATATATATATATATATATATATATATATCACTGTACACATATTAATTATAATATTATATAATAAAACAGTTACATTGTATGTAGCATTTGTTTATATACCTCCAAATCATAAAGCAATTAATAAAATGATTCAAACTGTAAATGCCAAAATAACATACTCATCATGTCCACTAATTTTACTTGGTGATTTCAACATGTCATATAATGGATTTATCACAAAATGGCTGCACTTACTACCTATAGCTCTCATAAGTGCAAAAGGCGATCTCCAACAGAATTCAGTTACATTTAATAATGGCAAGTTCTCATCACTAACTGAGCTGGTTTTTTACTCACCAGCATTGCATCACATGATCAGCCTAACAATAAAAAACTCATCTTTATTGGATAATTCTGCAATTATTATTTAACTAAAAATAATTTGATTCACAGATCAATAACATATATTAGAAACACCATTAGAGTACTCCTTTCATGATGAACCCCAGAATATTTATTCATGAAAATTTATTTCTCTCTTTTCAAACTTTGAGATATCGAAATGGATCCAGTACAAACATGGATTGCCTTTGTTAACATTATTTCATATACAATTGATGTCATAACAAAGGTCTCCTTGACTCCCTCAGTAATTCTAGCTCTTGTAGATAAAACACACAAAAGAAACACAAACAGTACAACAAATAAACAAGGCCACTCAAATGTGATTGCCCTGAAGAAACTTTATCAATCAGTCTCTGAAGAACTTAGAGAATATCTGGCAATAAAAAATAAAAATCTTTTTGAGACAGTCACACACATGATCCAGACATTATATTCACTGGATACTGGGACAAAAGCCACCAACTTGCATACCAATAGCAATTAAAATATAAGAAGAAATAATATCTGATTGCAGTATGTTGCTACCTCTCTACACACATTTTAAATACAAACTCCAAGAGATGAAAACATTCAATCCTGTGTCATTTTGTCTCAGTGAACTAGAAGAGGCAACAGTATTTACTCCCAAGGATTTTATTCAGAAATTAGCATCAACACCAAACTCCTGTCACATAGAAATGTGTGGGGTATCTTGCATTGTATTCAAGCATTTAGAAAAATTTACTGCACAGTACTTATATAATGTAGCTAACTTTGTAACAAAAAAGGGTATCATATACATGGATTATACCCTATTTTACTAATACCATTTACCGAAATACATAAAAAATATCCACATTAAATGCTCTAAGGCCCATGTCAATGAGGCCACTAGGTATCAAATTGCTAGAGTCAATCATTAAATACAAAGTATATCACTATCTTGTACCCATAATATCGAAAATGCACTTTGCTAAGATAGGCACATCTACAATGCAAGCAGCCTTTCTATTCAAAACAGTTAATGAGTCTGTCAGAAATAATAAAAAAATATAGTCCAGTTGTGATCCAACTGGATATAAAATTAGCATTTGATATGATTCCAATTGAGCTCCTTGTTGAAGCATTAGCAGCCACAGCCATACCAAGATCCTTAATATATCTAATCACCAATTTTCTATTAAGTCAAAAAATACATATTACATTTAATGATAAGAATTCACACTCTTTTGTATCTTATTTTTCAATTTTACAAGGTTCTCCATTAAATGCTCTCTTTTTTACTATCTCTATCAATCTGCTACTGAATATGATAAATAAAGAATTATCAGGCATATACATATGTGGTCTAAAAGCAAACATCTCCTATATTGCCTACATAGATAATGTTTCAATTTTTTAATCTGTAAAAAAAAAAAAAAAAAAAAAAACAGATCCCAACAAATTCTTAATTTATACGCAAATAAATAGAAGCTGGAGGTTACCATCGATAAATCTTCTGTTTGGTCCAAAATTTCACACACAACTGTTTAAAGGACAGCCTAGCTCTTTCGTGGGATTAGAAGACAAAAAAATAAAATGAAATTGAAAACATAATTGATTACTTTCAAAATCTTACCTATGACTGTACTAAAAATATTCCTGTTTAATCTAGTAATTATGATTCAAATTACATATTATTCTCCAATAATATTATACACTAAATCATTTACAAATAGAAAGTAGGTGTGGGGAAAAAAGGTTGTTTCAATTTTACTAAATCATATTCAAGCTCTTCTAATACAAATGCTTTGGGACACTATTTAATAAATATTTTTTACATTCAAACGTCATTAAATCTTATTTCTGCTTGTGCTCATTTGTTTGCAAAAAAAAAAAAAATCACTAGGGGCAAATTGGTAAAAAGACAAAATAATTTGTCATTTGTGAAAATGCATGAGTTTTACAATTTATAACAATAAGAAATAGTGTTTGTAAACAAGTTCAACCCTAATACTGCAACATGATGCACAACTTTGTAATCGATAATGCTTATTTCAGTGTCATTAATGATAACAATAAAAAAAAGATTTGTAGATCGTTGTTTTTTTTCTTTTAAGCGTAAGGTTATTTTAAACAGAGCTTTTGTAAAAATTTCCACTGATTTTCATATACATCTGTATTTTGTTTAACACAAAAATAAATAATTTTAACTATTATGTTTTAACAGCATACCCCAATTTAACATGTGAGCTATTTTCAACATCAAAATATACTGAATATAAGGTTTAGACCATTTCCATACCATAATTATGACTTAAAATTTAAATTCAAATGAAACTATGAGTTTATTTTACTTAGTTGATAATTTATAAACAAAACTAGATATGTTTAACTAAATTACTTATAGCCAGCACAAAATAATCATTCAGTTATTACCATATCTATAAAAAATGAATTGTTTAAAAATAATTATCTAATATCTTTGATGGATCAAATGATTATTGATAAGTGCCATCAAAATATCATTTGTGACAATTACAGATAGAATTTTGAAATGTGTGTTTTATATTAAATCTGCAATGAAATTTGTTTTATATATGTAGTAGGCATCATTTATGTTTTTAAATTGGAATTCATAGCTATTTCACTGAGTAGTCAATGGATACCCTGTGGTTATGTGGATAATATCTGAAGCCATCATTTGTTTCTCATTAATATCCATTTTTATACACAATGTTGTCAGCAAAAAATAATCATTGTTGTGTGAAAAAATAAAGCAAGTTATGTGATAAGTATCATATGATAGTTTATCATCATAATTCTCTAGAAAGCATTTTAAAGAGGTTTGACTATTTTCCTTTTTTTTTTTCAAGATATGATGTAAAATTTTCATTTCAATAATAATTCAGCAAATTTTCTAATTGTAACAACTTACTTTTTTAGAAATGATTTTTATCTTGAAATTCGTGGAATATTCTAATAATCATTTAATCACTGGCAGTTTTTGATACATGCTCAGATTCACTTTATTTACATTTTTTAATATTTATAAAAGCATTGCAATATTAATGTCAGATTAATTTCATTTACTTTTTTCTATATTTTAAACTTTAAATTAATTTGTTTCCATAACATCGTGTGTCTTTTTAAATGTTAGTGCAATTGTACCATGTAAAGTCCACATTTCATAGTATAATTTAAATTAGCAGAATGCAGTAATTTATATATTTAAGTCTAAAGACATTTTAAAAAGATATATTTATAAACAACACTTCATAACATTTAATGTTTTTTTTTTAATCTACCTTTTGTTTTAGCTGAGTATATGATGATCTAAAGATGAATGTAATAATTATACATCATGTTAAGTAAATAAATAGCTTCCATTTTTATTTAAAACTGGCCATTAATTTTAATGTATACATTCCATTGTAAACATTCATAAACAAGATTTATAAAAAAAAATGACAGTGTGGAATATTGTTTATGTATTAAATATAATGTCTCTAGGTAAAAAAAATTAGTTGAATACAATAAAATGTTAATTGCCTAAACTAACAATGTTAATTTGACCACTCAAATACTTGGATAATCAAATATATATTTGCTTATACATTTTATATGAATATTACCAAGATCATTATTTTCAATCATTATTAATTCTTTGTCTTTGAACTTTAGCCTCTCTACTCCACATGACTTACTCATTTTGTTAACTTATATTAAATGTGATCTATCCCTAGGTGTTTTAAATTTCTTGCCATGCAGTTTAAGACTTCAATTGTTTATCCACTTTTATCAATTCTAACAATATGTTCAGCTTAAAATCACTTCATTCTATTATTTTTCCAATGATATTTGTGATACCTGTTAGTCATCTCATCATATATTTCATTTTCAATAACTTTCCATTTTTCCTAATATACACATGTCAAATATAATACTGAGTTTTCTGAAGTCTTTAGATTATTTTCTGTTAAGTATTCAAATGTTGGATTGATGAGTAAGAACTGATAAAGTACATCTATTGCAAACTTTCTTTTTAACACAAAGCATATTTTCTTTTAACCGATGCTTTGTTTCAGGTGTTGGATTAACTTGCCTAAAAAATATAGAAATTAAATTTGCATATCCCACATTCTATTGAGAAATTTAGTTAACATTTTTTTACAGCTTTAAAATTCATGCATATATTTTTTCTAATATTTTAAATTAAAAAAAAATCAAAAAATGTCAGGATAATTGAATAAATGGGAACTGTATTTGAAACCATATGGTGATGCCTACTCATTTTATATTTGGCAATGATAAACATTGTGAGACCACTTTGAGAAAATATTATGATGATCTGATAACTTGATTTTTTGCAAAGTTTATGATTATTTTTGTATTGTAATTATGTAATTATTATTAGAAATATAAAAATTATATATTATTACATATTTATTTTTTACAGAAATGTTTTGTTTTACATATAAAAGCATATATTCTTCTGTACAACATTACCATAGAGATTAAGGTCATAGGAAATATGACTGACTAGAAATTATGTCACTCAATAGTCAGTTATAATATATTATAGTATCGCAAATATTAAAAAAATAAATAAACTTTTAAAACATAAATTGATAGATTTACTAGACATTAAAAAAAAATCTTCAGAATTTTAAACCAACTATCAAACAAAGATTTTATTTATTTTTCAAATTGAATCTCCTTCACTTAAAATCTGATGTTGCAATAGCACTTTGTTTTGATTAACATCTAATTGTTAAAATTATTTTGAAAATCAAAGGTGATTTTTTAAAAGTTTATTTAATTTCTGCGTATGTGAAAAAGTCACATATTTATAATTACAATTTTACTAATGAAGAGAAAAACAATTTATTACATAAACCAAAATATATTTTGCACAAGGTTAATTTTATTATGTTCTGATAAATAATAATGGTTTAGTATTAAAGTGAAAGTTGAAAACTTAAAGCAACTGAGACTTAAAAAATCTGTCAGAATTCTGAAAGATTAATATTAACCTTTCTGACATGCAGCCTAAGGCTCTCACATTTCAGCATTTTCTGATCATTTTTTGTCTCACAAATCAACCATAAAATGTATGATTCAATGATTATCACTTATCTGAAAATAATAACTTGACTTCATTTGATATATATTTTTGTTTACTACTGAAATAAATTTTAAATGTTCACATTTTGTTACTGTCAATATTAAAAACATGAGATCATAATCAAAACAAAAATTTACACATCATTGTTTCTAGAAAGATTATTTTCAGTTTATAAAATCAACAAAATATTTTTTAATTCTTAGTATTTTTAAAATTTGAAGTGAATATTTATTTATTTTATTTATAGATAATGAATTATGCTTTAAAACTTTAAAATATTTGAATATTTATTGCAAAACTGTGATATTTTCTTATAGGTTGATTGCTTACATAGAAGCTAAGCTTGTAAATTACCTAAATTCACTGCTAATATAACATATTTTTGAAAATAAAGTATTTCAAGTCAAAACAAGTTATTAGTAATTTATATTTCTTGATATCTAGTAAATATAATGTAAATTATTATAAAAAATATTTAAAACAGTAATAAATTCACAAATAAACATATTTTTAGTCATTGGAGATATTTTCTTTAAACAATGTCATAAAATCCCAAATGTTTTACAGATTTGGCAGCAGTCAATGGCTGAACATGTCAGGGTGGAGCTTATGTCTATTATGAAAGCAGGGAAATTTGAATTTCCTGCCTTCTAGCATAATTTTTTCAGCAAAAATTATATGTAATAAAATATACCATTTTACACATATTTTAATATATAATACTTATGAAAAAATTCACCAGGGGAGAATTGATAAAAAAGTGAAATAATTCATGAGAAGCATCCCAAAGGTTATGATATTTCTACCAAAAGTAACAATACAAGTTTAATTCCATCATTAATTTCATCCCTTATGATTTCAACTGCATGAATAATCTAACCAAGATTTTGTAATTGATAAATTTCTTCATTTTCAGAAATATCTTACTTCTTTAATTAAAATGCTGGACAATTCAGAAAATATAATAATTGTAGTAGATACTTTGTTTTATTGTTCATTATTTCACTATAATCCTTTATTGAATTTTTCTTTTATTAGTAATATTTGTAACATATTTTATCACAGAAATAACTTTCATTAATTTTGAGACATTTATTTTCTTCTATAACTTTATTTACTAATTTACAATCATGTTTTAAAATATCTAGATATGCAATTCTTCTGGGTAGATGATTTAAAAATTATATTCTTGTTTTCTTCATACATTGCCTTGTCTTAGTAAAACATCTACTGCTATACCATTGCATTTTATATAAGCTATTTAGCATACAGGTAATAAGAGAATAGCAGTTATCTTCTTATAGATTTTATTCAAGTCTGAATCACTTTCAGAATCTGGATCATTTTAGAACAATTTGAAAGTTCTAATTTAAATTCATTGATTTGTTTCTGAAGATTTGGAATATCAATTGTTAATTTTGTAGTAACTTCAATTGGCTGCTTCCATATCCATTTTATTTAAATTTTCTTTCATGGAAGGAATACATATGCATTCTTTTTCTGAAAACTCCAGTAGTCTATGTGCTGACTCATTTCCATTATTATAACAAAATTCCCCACAGGACTTTTCTCTTTCAATTGTTTACAAATATTAGCATTAATATCTCTGATGACATTTAAAAATATTATTTGTTCTGATAAAGTACACTTTGTTCATTTTTATAAAAAAATGCTAATTCTTTATCACAGTGTGGATTTGTTAGGGTATAAGCTGTATTTGATATATTCCATTAATTTGAAGAACTAATGTTGCCATTCTATCTGATATACCATCAAAATCCACAATAATGATTTTCATCCACTTTTAATATATTATGAGAATGAATCAACTTTTTACTTGAAATTTATGTCTATTGATAACCAATGTTAATAAATAAATCACAGTGCATGAGGGACAAACCAAAATAACCTATATTGTTCTCTGGAAAGCAAACATGTTGTAGTATTACATGTTTTTGCCAATAGATACATCTTGATGAAATCTTGTTCATTAATCTTTGTTTGTCAGTATTGAGTGGAGTCATGATTTCATATAGTAAATATTTTTACTAAATGCATCTCACTTTTTTGTAGTAGCTAAAAATTGGAGCAACCAGAAGAAATCCTGTTGTTTTTTTTTTGTTAGGGAAAGTGATAAAGAAACCACTTGTAATGTTTGAAACAGCTTACCAGCAAACTGCTCTAAGGAAAACAAAAGTTTACAAGTTGTTTGATGCAAAGGTCAAATTTACCACAGTCCAAAAAATTGTAGTAAATGAAGTTCAATATCAAGATACTGTTGACATTTTTGAAATGCAAAAGAAATTGTTTTTTTTAGAATTTATTTATAAAAACCAGACATTTAAAGCCTACTAGTTCTGAAAAAATTGCATGCTGTGGTAAAACAAAAAAAAAACATCCCATTTTTTGGATTAATGAAAAAAGCAAGCTTCAATATAACAATGTGAGGACACACACTGCATTGGGCTTGTAATAATTTTAAACTAATTTCATCAACATCAAGCTTATTAATGAGACATTTTTTTTTTTAATTTCACTCTGTGTAACTTCTTTTCATTCACGTGAATAAGGAAATGTTTCAAAAATAATTTAATCTTTTACTATCATTAAATTCTTAATATAACACACAAACTGATGATGACTAATAACATATGTATATTGACTATGTTTTTATCCTAATTGTTTATTTGGGAAATTGTATTTTCCTACTTTAATAACACATTCAATAACTCACTCTCCAATATTTTTCTTTTTTTTTTTTTTTTGAGTTATTTTTTTACTATTATTCTGTTTTTTGTTTCTTTTGGAATAAAAAATGACTGTTAACCATATATATATATATATATATATATATATATATATATATATTTTATGTATATATATATATATATATATATATATATATATATATATATATATAAGCATAAACATTATTTTAATAAGTTATATCTTATGGCTATATATACATTACATGGATTTTAATTTGTTAAGGCAATTATGTTTTTAAATACTAGTGTATTGTTTAATTTATTTATAAAATGAATTATCAGTCAAGATATTGTTCAATTAAAAATATGAAAAAAATATTGTTCAATTATTTTTAATTATTTTAAGCCTTTTCTGTTTTGTACTTTTCCCATTAAAAATAGCATCTTAAATTATATTTATGTGTGCCATGAGGAAGAGTCGGTAGGGATATTAATGATTTTGCCTTTGTTTAATATTCGTAATTTTCATTTAGCATTCTGAATCATTATTATTAGAGAAAGTTTTCAACATTTTTTTCTATTAAATGCTGTGATAATTAATTTTATTTGTGATAAGTTATGAAGTTTTGTTAGTAATGAAGATTGAAAGAAACTGTTATGTGTTCTGACAAATTAGAAACCACATATTAAATGGTGTAGTTTTTTTTTTTCACTTCTTTTTATTTTTAACACATTTACAATTAACACTTAATAGCCCGAGTACTTATAATGCTGATGATGATAATAATAATAATAATAATAATAATAATAATAATAATAATAATAATAATAATAATAATAATAATAATAATAATAATAATAATAATAATAATAATAATAATAATAATAATAATAATAATAATAATAATAATAATAATAATAATAATAATAATAAACTTCAGAAAACGAATAATGTCTTTGTCATCCCAATCTGTAAACATTTTTTTTCCTATTAGAAGTTTGTGTTTATAATTTTTTTTTTAAAAAAAAAAAACGAATTATTTCTTTTGTTGTTTAAATATACTGATTAATAAAACAAAAATACTAAAAATTAATTCAATGTCATTATCTAGTTTATTTATTTATTATATTTAAAGCGAAAAAATAAAAATAAAATTGTTATGAATATTTATTTTGCTTTAAAAATGATTTTGTAAAACAGTTTTCAAACAATTAATATAGATATTACTTCAGTAGTGTTTAATAAATTGATACATAGGTAATTCATCTGAAAGATAATGAAATATAAGTTAATCAAATATGGAATTCCATAAAATACAAATTAACTTATTCATTTATTATAATGAATGCTTGCTATAGTAAATAGAGAAATTTTAACTTAGAATTTTTGGTCTATATTTATCCTCCACTCCATCTCAAACACTGATTTTATATATGTGTGGAAGATTATGAACAGACCCAACAGATGAGTTCTGGTTTTGCATGAAATATGTATGTTGAACATCATTCATCTTTTTCACATGTATGTGTTCATGTGTTTCAGTTTTTTTTTTAGGATGGAGTGGAGGATTAAAATAAACCGAGAATCCTAAGTTCAAATCGTTCTATTTAAAATAAAAATTAGTAAATATTACAATTACTACTCACATTGTTATGCAGCTAAAATGAGAGATAAAATAATATATATATATATATATATATATATATATATTATTTTATCTCTCATTGATATATTTGTATATGTCACTTATATATATTATATATATATATATATATATGTAATCAATAAGTGACAATACAAATCATTATCTGATAGCAACAGTATTCAATAAGATTGCCAAATAATTATTGCTTTATATCCATTTCTTAATTAAATTTTGATTTAGTTTTAATTTTTTATAGCTAATTGTTTTTCTAGTACAAATCAATATCCATTTACTTTTTTTCTCTCTGTGTATATAATAAAAATCTGTATTTAAATTATAGTTAATATTAATTCTTAACTAATAAATCAATATATAGTATGTCAAATAAGTTGTGAATTGTTCGTGATATAATTAAAAAATAATTGATCTTAAAAATTACGATTAACAGCTGTGCCTTTTTTAATATCCATGACATGGGGTTTAAATTCTGGATGGATAAAGCAAGGTTGTTTTACATAACAAATTTAAAATTGTTCTTTCAGATAGACGTCATTTAGTTAGCAATTAAAAAGTGGACTATAATTTAGTAACCTGCTAATTTTAACTAGATTGTAAAAAAACCCTTATGTTAATCAATGTTTGATACATGAATATGATATTATTTATTATTGTTGGAAAGACAATACTCTTTATAAGTTCTGGATATATGTTATCTTTATTTAATTAGAAAAAATATTATTCCAACAACAACACATACATCCAATCTAACACTACCATAAAATGTTGTGTTTTTTTTTCTTTGTTTTTTTGCAAATGTAAGAAGGAAGTGGTTATAATATCGAAAGTGACTAAATATTTGGCCCTTTAAATTAAAGTAAAAGTATCAAATTGCCTCCATAACATTCTGTTGTGGTTCAAGAATTATCAGTGGCATACAGCAAAATGATTATCTTCCTACAGATATTTGAATTTGGAATCAATTGTTGATTGTGTGAACAAAGATAGATTACTTAAAACACAGATACACACAAACAAAACAAAAGACAATGCAATATACTACAAAAATTTGCTTTTATGACTACAATGTCTTTTGGAGGTAGAGAAGAAACTAGTGTCCCAGAAAATTTATTTCACTAAAATGAATTTGGAATATAATATTTAGAATGAATGTTGTGGAATAGGCCAAGAGCATCCAATCTTAAAAGCATTATGTTAAATTTGATGTGGTTTATATGCAAATGTGAAAAATATGTCAGAAGTCAGAAAAATGTGGATGACATGACAATGCATTATTTTTAGAATCTGGTGATTTTTAAATAGTTTATAAAAATAATGTTTCTTATGTTAAGAAGAGATTGCATGGGTTTTTAATTTTTCAACTTTTCATACATTCATAAACTTGCTTCTTATAGTTTACAAAAATGTAATATAAAATTAAACAAAGATATTTGAAGATCTACTAAGAAATGGTGAGTTTATGCTCAGTAATTAATACTAGTGATAACTGAGATTCAATATACTAAAAGTTTAACATCACTTACATATTCAACTCCTGAAGTATTATTATTTAAATACAATTTTATGATTTTTTCTTAAATTCAATTTACTATTTAAAAACAATTCAAGCTTGCTGAGAGGCAATGATTTAGTTTGCCATTGTCTTTTTTATGAAATAGACATAACACATGTAATTATTTAAAATACAAAGTCGCATTAAAGAAATTCTAAACAAATCATAATTCAAAGTCAGAAATACTAAGAATAATTTGTGTTTGTAATTATTTCTGAATTCTTTTTAAAATCCAAGTCTAATGTATTGGGAAAAAACTATATATATATATACTGAATATGTCAATTCAATCTCACAATTTCAGGAATAAATTATCTAAATTTCAAAACTTGAAATTAAATTTCAGTTTATAATCATTATAAAATATTTATAAAGTAAATTATTATTTATCTGCAAATAATACACCAAAAAATTAAAATATAATAATATTTTTTTATCAATTTGAAAATTTTAAAGTTCTCATTCTTAGCTTTATAATATTACTATTATCTTTCATAAATATTCCTGCCTCACTGTAGGATATGATCCTTTTTGGCTTTTAACTTATATACTGCAACTATCATCAAATGCTGATGCTTATATGTTTTAGCCCTGAACTCAAATCTATCATAGAGCTAGGTAAATCATTACACCTTTACATGATGCCTAAACATCCAGAAATTAAGATAATTAGGTAGCACCTTTGAAGCTTTAACCCTACCATATTTATCTATATCTGATGTTTTTCTTTGTCTCACACATTTATGTACAATATATGATAAAATGATTATTACTTATCAGAAAGTAACAAATTTAACTTCATTTGATAGATATTACTGTGTACTACTGAAATAAATTTTAAATGTTCACATTTTGTGTCTGTAAATATTAAAAAAATGGGACTCTAATCAAAATAAAGAGATTCATTATACATCATTTTTCTGAAGGTTTGTGATGATGGTGTTCTAGCTGTATTTTTATATTGGACTACTTCCATCATATAATATGTGTATTAAATGTCTTTGAAAAGTTTAATTTTATTTATATATTCCAAATACATTCAACTGTTAGTAATATCACAGCAAACATTTTAGTATATGCACCAACTGTTAGTAATATCGCAGCAAACAGGTTAGTATATGCACCAACTGTTAGTAATATCACAACAAACTGATTAGTATATGCACCAACTGTTAGTAATATAAACAGCAAAAGGTTAGTATATGCACAACATTTTGAGAGGTATTTATCTCCCCTCTTCTCCAGGTGTTTCTGACCTGAACAGTGACAGTACTAGCATAGGATTCAAACCAGGATCCTTAGATTCTTAATTATTGAATTTTAAGGTAATGCTGTAACCAGGATGGCTCAGGTGGTTAGAGTGTTACTGTAAAATTCAATAATCAAGAATATAAAGACCCAGGTTCGAATTCCATGCTAGAATTGTTACTGGTCAAGCCAGAAACACCTGAAGAAGAGGAGAAAAATACTTCTCAAAATGTTATGCATATACTAACCTGTTTGCTGTAATATTACTAACAGTTGGTGTATATACTAACCTGTTTGCTGTGATATTACTAACAGTTAGTGCATATATTAAACTGTTTGCTGTGATATTACTAACAGTTGGTGTATATACTAATCTGTTTGCTAATAGTTGAATGTATTTGGAATATTTAATTAAAATTAAACTTTTCTAAAGACATTCAATACACATAGTAGATGATGAAATAGTCCAATATGAAAATACAACCATTATACATCATTGTTTTTAGAAATATTATTTTCAGTTTATAAAATTAATGAAATCTTCTTTGTTTCTGAATATATTTAAAATTTTTAAATGAACAATTATTTATTTCACTAATATCTAACAAATTATGTTTTAAAAGTTTAAATATTAAAAATATTTATTGCAAAATTACGATTATTTTTTTTCTCATAAATATAAGTAGATTCTTCATGTCATAGCAAGTCTCCAAATTTGATT
>JAQFVV010013861.1:32500-57500 GCA_028023455.1 Epiperipatus broadwayi
TTTTCAATCTTATATAATCTCACCATCGTAACTTATTTCTGTATTTAAGTGTATCTATATGCCTTGGGGAAAAATAAAGCATTCTTCTTACCAGCGCTAATTAACAGAATTTTTATTAACTATTTTTGTCATATAATGAAATATGTTTTCAAATGTATTTTATTTATTTTCATGACAGTAATAATGTGAAAATAGTTTATATTATATCTGTAATGAATCCCAGAATGCTCCCCAAAGTGATATGTTAGTCACCATGTTTCAGAACTGTATATAAAAGCATTAATAGCAATTTTATGTAAATTCTTTCTAATAATTGATTGACACCTTAACATTGGACCCAACAATGATGTGTATTTATTTATAATATATTCTTTAGCTAATAAAGAGCATATGAGAAATAATAGTGTGAATGTCACTATGTAATCATCTACTGCTTGCTAATTCACATACATACTAATGTTTGCAAATAATTTATAAATGTATGTAAACAATTTGTCACTATATTAAACTAATTTTTATTAGCCAACTTGTCTGATGAGTTCAAATTTCTCTTTTCTCCACCTCCAAAAGTACTGCCATGCTTATATATATATATATATATATATATATATATATATATATATATATATATATATATATATATATATATATATATATATATATATATATATATATTAGTCATAGTTAATAGGAGTCATTGTTTATAGATGTCTCATTCTCTTCTCCGCTTTGCTAGTGGGCCGTATTAAAATTAATTCTCATGTGCCATCACTATTATGTTATTCATTAGGTGTTAGATCTAGGGCTTAGAGAGTGGGTTTAAATTCAGGCTGGTCTCTGACCTAAATCTCAGGGTTGACTGGGTTTGAAGTACATTTTGTGAGTTTTTGCTCAGGTTAGATGGATAAACATGTTTTGATCTGTACAATATTGTATTATGTTAATTAAAAAAAGCAATTTTGCTTTGAGAAATGTGCTCAGGATTTCTACAACATATAACATACTTATATAGTAAATAGGTAAACCAAGTAACTTAACAAAAACACTATCATTTAAATGTCACATTTTTTAAATGAAGAGGTTACTGAAATGATTAAGTATATACAGAAAACAAAAACTTGAAGTAAAAAAATGAAATGAAAAAAAAAAAAAAACAATTTGGTAAAATTATACAGAATTTGGTATATCACTCAACTGAAATAATATATAAATAATTATACATTTAAAAAACTAAATATGTTTTAGGAATTGTAAATCAATCATACATAATTTACATGAAAGAAAATAACTTTTTCATTCATATGTTGAAAATAGATAGCACTCCATGGTAATAAGTGTTTTAAAAGAACGAGTAACCTCCCATTTTAAATATTATAGTTAAGTAAACCAACATTCATTGACAGTGCTGGAAATGAAATGTGAACTTAACTAATAGTTAGATTTTCAAAACAATTTATTATTTGTAAAGGTTTAAATAATATACACCATGGTGAAGAAAATATCTCATTTTAATGACTTATGATACTAAATCACATTAGTTTATATATATATATATATATATATATATATATATATATATATATATATATATATATATATATATATATATATAATAAAAATTTCATACTTCGCTATTCTGACATTTTTTTGTCTCACACATCAACATAATTTATATGATAAAATGATTAATACATATCAGAAAATAATAAATTTGACTTCATTTGATAGATATTTTTATTCACTATTGAAATTAATTTTAAAAGTTTATATTTTGTTTCTGTAAATATTAAAAAAAATGAGACAGTAATCAAAACCAAGACGTTAGATAACATTGTTTCTAGAATGATTACTTTCAGTTTATAAAATCAATGAAATCATTTTTATTTCTGAATATTTTTAAAAATTTAAACGAATAATTATTTATTTCTCTAATATCTAATAAATTATATTTTAAAAGTTTATTTATTTTAAATATTAATTGCAAAATTGTGATTATTTTCTTCCTCATAAATATAAGTAGATTGTTTACATAATAGCAGGTTTCCAAATTTGTTTCAGGCCATATATACATTAGCTGCTAATATAACATTATATTTTTGAAAATAAAGTATTTCAAGTCAAAATAAGTTATTAATCATTTATATTTTTGGATATCTATAAAATATAGGGTAAATTATTTTAATAAAAATATCTAAAACTGTAATAAATTCGCAAATAAACATGCTTTTGCTTCATTGGAAATTTCAATATTGTAAAATGCCAAACATTTTACAGCTTTGGCAACACATAATGGCTGATCATGTTAGGGCAGGGCTTATGTCTATTGTAGAGTGGAAATTTTGAATTTCTCACCTTTTAGAACAGAATTTTCAATGAAAAGTTGTATTATAATAAACAATACCTTTTTACACACATTTTAATATATAATATTTATGGAAAAATTCACCAGGGTTGAATTGGCCAAATGACATTTCTCTGTTGTTTGAAGTATAAGTGGGTTAAAGAGAAAGTCAACCTCAAATAATGTACTAGTTTTTGAAAATTATAAATCTCTGCACAAAGCCTGCCAGTATGAGTTTTAGAAATGTAAGTGATTCACTTAAGTTTAGAGCATATATATATATATATTGTAACGATCCGGAGAATGCGACTTAACGTAATCTGCACTACGGGGCACCATCTAGGCATTTGAACCTAGAAAAATTTATAAAGTAGGCAGATACATAAGTCAAAAAAAATTTTTTTTTTTTGCATCCGGTCGTTAGCCCATGTTACTAGCTCAGTGGAATAGCAGAGATTAAATAATATAAGATCTTATCTAATTAGATTTCAACATTAAAAAATAAATAAAATAAGCCACTGCCAGTAATTAACATACAAACATTTATTTATGCACATATATATAAGATTTAAAATTATTTTAGTATTAGTTTACATTTTAACATTTAACATTATTTTTAACTTTGATTTTTGACTTTAATTTACCTTTAATTACTATTATATTCTAATTTTACATTTTAATTAAGTTCGCACAGATAAATTTAGGAAAGCTTGTTTATAATGTTGAATATAGATCGGTTACATAGATTTCACGGTCAAAAACATTTCAAAGTAAACATAAACGATCAAAATACAAAATTATTGATTACTGACAATTGCGGAGGGAAATTTCTATGTAACCCAATAGTATTCATCATAAGATACTTGCATTGTCACCAATAACTTAAAAGACCTCCGAATAAATACATTTTAGATACTCACCGTAAGGTATCATTATTTATCGAATGTCTATATATTTTGATCAAATATGAAAACGCCAATATAGTTAACCGATAAACAATCCATGCAAGCATCTATAAACAACTTAAATTTAATGCATTTTTATTTAGGGTCGAGCATGAATAGACCAGATAAATTTGCTTTTGAAAATAAACATTCTATCCCTATTTAACCTTAGACTAAAATTTGTAGTCAAACTGGCATCAATTCATCTGATATATCGATGTATTCAATGTAATAAAATACGGCAGCACAAAAGGTTAGGGGAAGAAATTGCCTCTTATGAGATAGGAATATTACATCTATCTGCAAAGAAGAGCAATAAAACAAAAAACTCCATAGAAAGGAACTGCGGTATCCGACTTATAATTCCTTCCATAGGCAAACGGAAGTGTGCGGCGTATGAAGCGATTCTGCCCGTAGCGAATCAATATTACATCTACTAAGCACACCAATATATCCAATCCATTGACCCAATCTAACCACGCAACAAATAACCTAAGATTACCCTCCCCTAATATAACTTTACAAATCTATACAGCCATTCACGCCCGACTTAAGTTTAACATTGATATATTTTAATTTATCGGAAAACAGAAATCATAAATAAACTTAAAGAACAAAATTAAATAAATGGAAATGATTTTACACAAATAAATAAAAAAATACATCAAATAACATTTTAACTACTTTAGTCAGATAGGAAACTATTTGTAACAATTAAATTACTAGGAAAGTTTAAAATTTAAAGTTCTTAGTGTTTTCAAATTAATATTGTTCATTATATTTTATAAAGTTCTTACGGTTTTAGAAATGTTCATCTTTAACAGTTGCTTGCCGTTTGAAATCCAGTGTTAAATTTCCCGATGGTCCTGTGGTCCTCTGAATATAAGAAAAGCGATGTTTCATTTTCCCATTTTTATAACAACTGAAGGGATTGAACGTGAGTCTTTTTCAATCCCTTCTCCTTCACTTCCGCACTAACACATATCTGTCACATCGTAAATAATCAATAACTCACTAATTAATAATTTCCAAACTTGTCCTTTTTATATTAATGTGAAGGATTGAATTTACATTACGTCACCGATGCGATGGTCCTTTCGCTGCGGTCCGATTCCATAGGGATTTCTTCTTATTTGCTAACAGTTTCTATTGTTTTCCTATTGACTGATGTTTTTACATTTAAATGCCCAAGGCTGGTTTACATTTGACTAATTAACAATTATTTCCATTTCTGATTAATTAACCTGTTTTCCAAATCAAAAATATATTTAAAGATAAATTTAAAGATATAATTTCATCTCCAAATCTTTTTAAAATTTAGTTTTAAAATACTTTTTATTTAATAAAGTTTTATTTTAATAATTTTTCATTATCTGTGCGATTTAATTAATATATAAGAGTTTAAGATGATATTTAATTTCAATTTTTAATTCTTAAAGAAAATTTTTAAATGCGAACTTTTTAATTTACTTTCATGTTTAATAAATTTAAAAAAAAAAAAAAACAATGTAACGAACGTCTATACTCGTTACAATATATATATATATATATATATATATATATATATATATCAATTCTTATTTGTACTTATATTATGATATGCATGCCTGCATATATGCATTATGCTTTATGTTGATTACTGATATATTTATTTTTATTTATATATAGTTTAATATTTCCTACTCCTGAGTGTTTTTAATGTGCATTTTGTATAAGAATGTTTAAGTGTGCATATATATATATATATATATATATATATATATATATATATATATATATATATATATATATATATATATATATATATATATATATATATATATATATATATATATATATATATATATACACGCTTGACAACAGACAGTTGTATTATTGTTATAAAATAATTATATTAAATATTTTAGTTTTATCTGCCTGATTATATTTAAATGTTATGATTTGTATTGATATATTACACACACACATTTTGTCTTTATTTCTTTATATTAAATTTTCTTGAATGATAATATAATAAGTTGTAATATTTTTTGCAGGTAATAAATTTGCTTATTAAATGAGCATGTAAAATATAACAATGTAATTTGGTAATAGATTTTACTTTTACCTAAACATCTCACTTTTCTGTGTACATATCTAAATAAAATTATTTTAATAAAATATAATGAACCATATTATAAAATTCAAAGAAGATTGAATAATATTGTTGTAAAGATAAACTTTTCATGAAAACAACAGCCCTGATTACAAAATAATAATTAAGCAACAGTTTTATAAACCTTTCACTTTTTAGAAATTAGGCAAAAATAGTACAGTTAGTAATATTTGTAATAAAAATAGTATTACTAGCAATTAAGTTATAATCAAGTTTTGTTGTTGCAATACATTAATTACTTATTTTAACTATCATCAATACTATTTATAATGATATTTCTATATTATATTTAATGTTTTTACGTTTATATTATGTAAATAATTTTTTACATCAAATTGTTTATTATTGGAAATTAATACTTTATTTACACACACACACACACACACACACATATATATATATATATATATATATATATATATATAGCGTTATTAATCTTAAAACAAAACTAAAAGTAATTAAGCATACAACTTAAAAAAATCGAGATATAATTATAATTAGTTGAGTATTAAAAAAAAGAGGAGATGGGTTGAGAAAAAACTGATAGCTTAATAACAAGTTGAATTATTGATGCTATGATTAGTCATTGTTTTATGCAAAATTATTGTCAATTATTTATTGAATGTTTTTATAAAAAATATTTCAAGAGGCAACACGATTAATATTATATGAATTATATTTGTAATACTTGAATAAATTTCATGATCAAAGTTTTATGATTAAATAAAATTTTATTTTTAATAATTAAATTTTAATATAATTTATCGTGATTATTTATTAAAATGAGTAATAAAAATAAAAATAGTTTAAAAAAATTAGTAAACAAATGTGTGATACGTAGGAACACAACACATACACACAAACAAACACACACACACACACACACACACACACATATATATATATATATATATATATATATATATATATATATATATAAATATATATATATATATATATATTTGAAACACCCTTATAGCTATAGAAATTCTGCCACACTCCCTCTTTAAATAACACTCAAATTTTCACATACCATTATATTATAAACATATAATATAAGATACAGTAATATATAATAAAACAAAACATTGGAATTAATTCTATATTATCTAAAGATTTCTTGACAGAGTAATGTAATTTATCCACTTGCTATACTGAAATTTGAGATATATTTAAAGAGGGAATATAGCTGGAATAATATAGCTAGTAGACATTTCAAATATATTACATTGAGTTCAGCTAACAATTTACATTGTTTATCTTACATACATTTGACAACAGTTTGAAATTGTTGATTGTTGTTGAAATGGGATTATCTAAGTGTTGACTGGTTTTTAATGATATATATATATAATAAAACAAGTCATAAATTTTGTAACTTTTTTTTTAATCTTGCATTTAAATGATCTCTAGATGGAGCTTACCAATAGCTCTAAACAAGCTTTATTTTTATAAGTGGTGAATTAACGATAGATAATTTGAATTCTTTCTCTTCGGTACTTATAAAAATAAAGCTTGTTTAGAGCTATTGGTAAGCTCTATCTAGTGACCATATATTAAAAGTATAAATATTTTGTAATGTTTTTTTTTTACATTTCAGGTTTGATTATGCCTTTATTTTACACACTATAAAATGCAAGTTAATCAAACTTTGAAAAGAAAATATATTCCAATCATTTATGATTCCAGATATTTCAAGAACATAATTATCTTTCCTGATTAACAAACATAATATTATTTACAATTTTCAATTGCAGGAAAAATAGGTTTTTAATTTATATAGAGGTACCAGCATTGATAATCTCACTAATTCTATGTGAAGCTCCCCATAACGTACAAATCAAATATTTACAAAGATCAAGATTATGATTTTTCATCATTAATTATTTTATTTTAAAGACAATATTTTAATTATTTTATTTTAAGACAATATTTTTCCTGGGGCTTAATTAAGAAAACATATTGGCAAGGTAATTTATACACTTCTCTAAAACCAAATAATAAATCTAACACTCAATATTAATAATGTAACTAACTAAAAATTAAGCACGTACAATGGAAGTTTTATATTAGTAGTAAAAGTTTTACTATTACACATTAAACATTTAAATACTTATAACAATAAAAATAAATATAATATTCAAAAGAATATATACACATGTAATTATATAATTATATTTAACACTTGATTAAAACAATTCATTGTTAGGAGTAAAATAATAAATGTATTTTAATTTTGTCTATATTAGAAAATTAGCATTTTAAAGTTAATACACAATTTCCTGATTAAAATATGAATTATAATATGGCGATTAACTTACCAGTAAGATTCTAGTGTTTACATAGATAATCAATTATCATATTACTGTTTCTTTTGATGCATATTCCGCAGTACTGTTTTATAGTTTCATTCTGGTATTATTTCCATACCTCTGATCTATATTTAGGTCAGGCTAGATGAAGGTTTTTTTGACTTTTCTGAAAGAAGGTGCCAATGAATAATCTATGTCTACTCATCTATGGAGACTAGATTCATCATAAAAGTTTTGGGTAGTAGCATTTGATTATGGCTTCGAAATGCTGCACATAAAAAACAGCCAGCAAAATACAAATAAAGAACCAATTCCAAAATTGTCTACTTCTTTTAAACCACACTCATTTTTGAGATATCCGGAACATTTGTTTTTTTGTTTTATTATTCTATTATCTTCTACATTCCTCATTTGCTTTTAGTTACAATGACTTTTTTCATAAATTATTTCAACCATCTTTAATTTGCATTAAGAACATTGCTTTGATTTTAATCACTTTCTTATGTCTATTTGGGTTAGCCATCTGTGTGTGTTTTCATTCTTACCAATTTTACCTTTTTTAATTAAACAGATAATGTAAAACAAAAATAACTTTCATTATCTGTTACCAAAAAAATTATACTAACTAAAAAAAACTAAATTGCATCTTTTGACAAATCATTAAATCTTATTTCTTTTAGCTTTTTTAAATATTACTCAATGCCATTGCATTAATGAACCATACATATTTTAAGACAGTTCATTACCATCTGCCAAAATAAACATGTATAAAATACAGATTTGAACTTATTTTATTCTTAATAAGTTTTAAGTATAATATTATTTTTTTTATTAGTGGGGCTGCTATATTTCTTTAGACTGGTTACAAGTGATGCATGGCTTTAAAGCACAGTTTTAAGAGTCTAATATGTTGGGAAAGAGAAATATTTTACCCATTTACTTGTATCCTTTCCACTCATGCATAAGACTAATGATAAGAAACCCAAGTCTAAGCACATACAAGCATTGCTCATTTTTTGAGACTTATTGGCTCATGGCACATGGTTTGCCCTCTCATTTCATGGGACCCTATTCTTATAAGACTAATAGGCATATAAAGACATTCTTATATTACATACTGATGTTAAAGACTCGGGAATATGATTTTCCCTCTCCAGTATCTGCTTAGCTGGTCAACACTGTGGAGTAAAATCTTATTCAGCTGCAATTGTATTTTTCTTTTATAGTGATATTTAAAACAAAATAATTGTTGTATAATCCAGTTTAAAGTTGTTGTTTTTTTTAATAATTACTAATCTCAGGTTATGCTTGTTTCCAAAGCCTCTTGCATGTTGGGATTCCATTGAAACATTTTTTTTTACATTTTAAGTTCAATTATGCCTTTATTTTACAAAAACTATGCCTTTATTTTACACACAATAAAGTGCAAATTAATCAAACTATGAAAAAAAAAAATATTCTGATCAATTAAAAGTCCTATTATTTCAAGAACATAGTTATCTTTCCTGATTAACAAACCTAATATTATTTACAATTTAAAATTGCAGGAAGAATCAGTTTTAATTTATATGAAGGTTTCCAGAGTTGATAGACTTACTGATTCTGCATGAAGCACATCATAAATTTCAAAGCAAATAATTACAAAGATCGGGATTATGATTTCCTACCACTTAATTATTTTATTTTAAGAAAATGTTTTTTCCAAAAGCTCAATCAATAAAACACATTGGTAATGTAATTTATACCCTTCTCTAAAACCAAATAATAAAATCTAACACTCAAAATTAATAACTAAACTAACTAAAAATTAACAACATACATTGGAAGTTTTATATATGTAGTAAAAGTGTTATTACGACACATTAAACATTTAAACACTTGTAATAATAAAAAAAATAATTATAATATTCAATGAATACATGCACATGTAATCATATAATTATATTTAAAACCTGATTCAAACAGTTCATTATTAGGAGTAAAACAATAAATATATATTTCTTTTGTCTAAATTAGAAATTTAACATTTTAAAAGTTAGTACACAATCCTGCTGATTTAAATATGAATTAGAATATGGTCATTATCTTACCAGTAAGCTTCTAGTGTTGTATGTAGATGATCAATTATCATAGTATGATGACTTTTGACAAGTAGTCTGGAGTATTGGTTTATGTTTTCATTATGATATTACTTCCATATCTATGATCTGTATTTAGGTAAGGCTAGATGAAGCTTTTGGTGACTTTTCCAAGAGAAGATTCTGGCCAACAATATGTTTCTACTCCCCTATAAAGACTATATTCATGATAAGAGATTTAGCTAGTAGCATTTGAGTATAGCTTTGAAATACTGCACACAAGAAACAGCCAGCAAAATGCAGGTAAAAACCCAATTCCAACCTTGTCTGCTTCTTTTATACCCACGATCATTTTTGAGATGTCCTGCACATATTTTATCTTTTGTTCTATTATTTATAATCTTCTTCATTTCTTGTTAATTTTTAGTTATGGTGTCTTTTTTTTTCCATAAATTATTTTAGCCATGTTTAATTAGCATTAAAAAATCACTTTGATTTTAATAATTTTTTTTGTCTATCTAGGTTAGCAATCTGTGCATGTTTTCATACTTTCCAATTTTAACATTTTTTAATTAAACAGATGATGGGGTATAAAAACAACTTTCATTTTGGTTATCTATCTATCTATCTATCTATCTATCTATCTATCTATCTATCTATCTATCTATCTATCTATCTATCTATCTATCTATCTATCTATCTATCTATCTATCTATCTATCTATCTATATATCTATCTATCTATCTATCTATCTATCTATCTATCTATCTATCTATCTATCTATCTATCTATCTATCTATCTATCTATCTATCTATCTATCTATCTATCTATCTATCTATCTATCCTATCTATCTATCTATCTATCCATCTATTTGTCTATCTATCTATTTGTCTATCTATCTATCTATCTATCTATCTATCTATCTATCTATCTATCTATCTATCTATCTATCTATCTATCTATCTATCTATCTATCTATCTATCTATCTATCTATCTATCTATCTATCTACCTCATACAGACCTATCTATCTATCTATCTATCTATCTATCTATCTATCTATCTATCTATCTATCTATCTATCTATCTATCTCTATCTATCTATCTATCTATCTATCTATCTATCTATCTATCTATCTATCTATCTATCTATCTATCTATCTATCTATCTATATATCAACTCTCTCTCTCTCTATATATATATATAATAAAAATAAATTGCGTCTGTTGACCGATCTTTAAATCTTTTTTTAACTTTTTTAAATATTACTTAATGCCAATGCATTCATGAATTATACATATTTTATTACGGTTCAATATATATATATATATATTAAGACTTGAACATTATTACACTTATTATTTAAGTAATACTTTAGTTGCTTTTGAAAAAATATAATTGCTTTTTATAATGTTATAATTAGCTATTTATTAGTGTGCATTCAGAACAGCTTATATTTACCTATTTCAGAAGGTTTATTTAACCATCCTTGCATCAATAATTGCATTTTCTGTCTTAAAATTGCAATCATTAATGACTACATCAATATATTGGACCATTTATTAAAGTAGAATTCCACCTTTATTGTTAAAAAGAGTTTGCCTGGACAACATGTTGAGATTGTTGACTGTTATTGATATTGAGATTGTCTAAGTGTTGACTGACTAGATTTAATGATTATATATATAAAGTAATGGATGAATCAATGTGGTTAATCAAAACTGACTGACCAAATGTTAACTTAACCTTTACTATGCATATAGTCAATATAAGCAGAGTATGTACATATCTAGGAATGTGTAGCAATTATTATTATTATTATTATTATTATTATTATTATTATTATTATTATTATTATTATTATTATTATTATTATTATTATTATTATTATTATTATTATTATTATTATTATTATTATTATTATTATTATTATTATTATATCATCATCATCGGGACAGCTTAATTGAAACTCACACTATTTAATTACACCAACATTTTCATGGGAATATTAATAAAACTTCTTAATTAATTGTCCATTAATACAATCTGAAATCCGAGGCACGTCTTTCTCTTTCCGTCTAATCACCACTTATATTTTCGAGCACAAAAGTTCTTTTCTTTTACAGTCTTTAACCTCTTATCTTTTCTTATATATTCGTATGCCACTGACCATATCTTCTATTGTTTCAGAATACCAAGATGACCAGTTCTCAGACTTCTAGATGACAGAGTCATTAATTCAAATTGCCCACAGCAACTAAATCATTCTATTTCTGTAGCTTTATATGTTCAACAGATTCATCAAGAAACACGTGTTACCACTAATATTATTAAAATGTAGAATTTAAAAAAGATTAACGAACAACAAAAATATATATGTATAATCAATAACAAATTTATACAACTCCGTATATAATTGCCTCTCGTCAATCACACATATAACTGTTAATACATATACACACTTTGTAATAACACACATACAACTATATATATATAAGCATACAGTCCATCCTTTAACAGATTACATATTACTTTCACACTCTTTGTAACAGGGTTCGCATGACTATTTATATACATCTTTTTGCATATACACAGTCACTCAATATCAACACTCGCAATTAACGACTATATTGCATTATCTCTGTATTCGAACCCTGTCTGTTACAATATATATATATATATATATATATATATATATATATATATATATATATATATATATATATATATATATATATATATATATATATATATATATCATTTTCCCATCTGACTAGGTCTCTGTTACACATATAAAATGCACGAGTTGATCAAGTTATGCAAAAAGAAGAAAGTTGTATTTCTATTTCTAAAAAACTTATCTTTATTTCCTGATCAACCCTACCTAGTAATTGATACATTTTACACTAATGACAAAATCAGTTTTTAATTTATTTGAAAGGCACCAGGATTCTGTAAGGATCCACTGAAATCGGCACATAACATTCACAAATTAAAGAAAAACGTTTTTAAAGAATTGGTATTAGATTACACTGTAACTTAGAATTATTTCCTAAATATTATTATTCCTGGAACTTATTAAACATATTGGCAAAAGTAAATTATATTTTTAAATATCACCAAACTAATATTAATAAATTTAATAATGATTAATAACTATTATTAATAATGTACAAATGAAAAGTTGATATTAGAAATAATTTTTTATTTATTTTAACAAATTAAAATATTTAATGTTAAATTGTTAATTACATAAACTGGAGAGACACACACTAATCCAAATATGGAAACAATTAATAAAAATAATACCAGTTAAATAAAATAATTAAAACAACTCAATAATGTTTACTTCTTACAATTCATTTCCAAGATCTTGTATAAAGTTATTTTAAAAAAAAGTTCCTTGATTACGAAAATTAAAGGTGTCTATTGGGATTCTATAATGAAGCTTATATTTGTAAAATGTTTTGTCAACAATTTAGTTACAATCATGAATAATAATGAGTCATACTTTACCGGTAATTTTAGTGAGAAGGTTGTAGATTACTATGCATAGTTTTTTTCTGGGTTAGAATGAGCTCATGCCTGTTAGTTAAAGGCTAGTCACAGAAGCTTTTCTAGTGTCCATCTAGGTAACGATGTCAGCTAAAGCTCCAGTCTACTCTCACATGAAGAATTATTTTATCATGAAGTGGTCTTGGATTTCATAATCCAAGAACAGCCAAAAAAACAGACAAGCAAAGACAATCTTGAAACTGGCCTCTTTCTTTTTATACTCATGAACCAGTTTTTTAGACTTCTTTGCATACCTTTTGTTTATCAAAAATATACCCTGATAAACTCATATATTCTTTATAAAATTTACATTACAAAGTCTGTATTTTTTGTAGCATAATTATGACATCTTTAATTAGCTAAATTATTTTTCTATTAGGTTATCTTTTTACTTTTGGAATTCTTTTCATTTATCTGGATTTATAATTTGCATGTCTTTTGTTCTCTCCAATTGTAACTTTTATTTTTAATTACATAAAAAAAAAAAGAAAGACAATATTAACTTTCTCTGTACATTCTTAAAAAAGATTATATTAATAAAAAAATCTAAGTTTACTCTTTTTTTTTAGCTTTTACCAAATGCCAATATTTATTTCTACCATATATAAATTTTATTCACCATATATATATATATATATATATATTGTACTAGGTTTTGCCCAAGACACCATTTTTTGAATTAACTATGTAATATAATGTTTAATAAAAATTTCCCTCATAGTTTGATATATATTTTCTTCAATAGATCAAACTTTCTAGCCAGTGCTAGGTTTGAATCCATATTCATAGGGATTGTGTACATTTTACTTGGAAGGCAATCTAATCATTTGTCATTAAAATATTTTAGGCAAAATGTTGTTTTAGTTAATATTAATTTATGGGGCAATTTAATATTAAAGATGTAATTTATTAGATAATCAATATTTATACATCAGTTAATAGTTGGAGGGAAAAGAAGTTAGGGGGATGTGTGATTTATAAAACTACTTTAGAGATTGGAAATATACAGTCATAGTTTTACACTGCATAGTTTTATAGTGACAAGCTAAAAATAAATAGTTCATAAAATTAAATTGTAAAAAAAATAATTTAAGGATTAAAATATTAAACAATCGGTTAATTAAAAATTGTACATGTGAGACATGTGTGTGTATTTAATCTGGTTGTGGATTTTAATTATAAAGTCCACAATTAAATAATAGAATATTCTGTGTCCTCTCATGAGGAACTCATCTTAAGAAGAAATTAATTAGTTTTAATAGTTTATTCATAAGCAAAAATTTTGGTATAGATTCTGGGTTTGAAGTTGGGTGATATACATTATTATTATTATTATTATTATTATTATTATTTTATTATTATTATTATTATTATTATTATTATTATTATTATTATTATTATTATTATTATTATTATTATTATTATTATTATTATTATTGCTATAGAAAAAGTAAAAGGGGAAAATAGCTTCATGTCATTTATTCTGAGGAGAGAAGTTTCTGTCATTTATAATTGGTGTGATTTCCACGAGTGTAGAATCACCAAAGTAAATTAATAAGGTGATTTAAGTGATATCTATAATGACAGGAATTTAAGTTTTAAAATTAATTGGTGATTATCTATCGGAATGCAGATATGATTTGGCAGGTGGCTTTTTAAGAGAGCAGAAGTTTAAAATAACAAGAAAGAAAACAAAATATTAGGCAATTAATCAGGAAAACATTGACCAGGCATGGGAAGGGTCTTGAAAGGTCACTGTTGGGAGAGGGAGAATGAAGAAATCCAGACAATATAAGAGCTCTATTCTTTTGTTGAGGGGGTAGTTGGCTCTATCTGAATTTCTCTTGTAAGTTTTCTCATCATCAGTTTTTTAGAGAAGCTTTGCTGTAAAAAGTTTAAAACCCCTTTTAAGAAAGAACGAAAAAAGAGAAAATGGGATTGTTTTATTGTTAATTATTCATCTGTCTCATGAAGCAAAACTTTGCCAAATTTAATAATATAAGTAAAAAAGACTTTCGAGTAGAGTTTTAGTTAAGTGCACATTGTTCTCCTGAAATTAATCAACATCATTATTGTCTTGCATTAATTTATCAGAAATTGGCAAATGGTAAAATTTAAACTACAGAAGATAAGAAAGTCTAAATTTTGATTTTGTATTTAAAGCATTAAATCTGAATGCTATAATTCCATATAAAGCTTTAAATCTGAATAATAAGTGAACTGAAAAATACAAGATTTGACTATTATTGATATCACAGAAACTTAAAATGAAAGAGTTTTTCAGCAGAAAATTTCTGTTAGTGCAATAGAATCAAACTTCTTTCTTTCATACGATTTTTTCCCTTTTTTTTTTTCTTTTGTTTTGTTTGTATGCACACATTGCATGATGTGGAAAAAGTCCTTGTGAAAGAGTTTGATTCCTATGCCAAAATGTACAAAGTTTTTATGCTGCTGAGAAGATTTCCTCATTTTGGTTTCTGTGAATTACAGCTGAAGAGAACTTGTTTTCATTTTAAATATATAAGTCCACTTCTTGTTGTATTTTTCAATTCACTTATTATTCAGATTTAAAGCTTTATATGGAATTATAGCATTCAGATTTAATGCTTTAAATACAAAATCAAAATTTAGACTTTCTTATCTTCTGTAGTTTAAATTTTACCATTTGCCAATTTCTGATAAATTAATGCAAGACAATAATGATGTTGATTAATTTCAGGAGAACAATGTGCACCTAACTAAAACTCTACTCGAAAGTCTTTTTTACTTATATTATTAAATTTGGCAAAGTTTTGCTTCATGAGACAGATGAATAATTAACAATAAACAATCCCATTTTCTCTCTTTTCGTTCTTTCTTAAAAAAAGGTTTCTTTAAACTTTTTACAGCAAAGCTTCTCTAAAAAACTGATGATGAGAAAACTTACAAGAGAAATTCAGATAGAGCCAACTACCCCCTCAACAAAAGAATAGAGCTCTTATATTGTCTGGATTTCTTCATTCTCCCTCTCCCAACAGTGACCTTTCAAGACCCTTCCCATGCCTGGTCAATGTTTTCCTGATTAATTGCCTAATATTTTGTTTTCTTTCTTGTTATTTTAAACTTCTGCTCTCTTAAAAAGCCACCTGCCAAATCATATCTGCATTCCGATAGATAATCACCAATTAATTTTAAAAAACTTAGAATTCCTGTCAGTTATAGATATCACTTAAATCACCTTATTAATTTACTTTGGTGATTCTACACTCGTGGAAATCACACCAATTATAAATGACAGAAACTTCCTCTCCTCCTCAGAATAAATGACATGAAGCTATTTTCCCCTTTTACTTTTTCTATAGTAATAATAATAATAATAATAATAATAATAATAATAATAATAATAATAATAATAATAATAATAATAATAATAATAATAATAATAATAATAATAATAATAATAATAATAATAATAATAATAATGTATATCACCCAACTTCAAACCCAGAATCTATACCAAAATTTTTGCTACTATGAATAAACTATTAAAACCAATTAATTTCTTCTTTAGATGAGTTCCTCATGAGAGACACAGAATATTTATTATTTAATTGTGGACTTTATAATTAAAATCCACAACCAGATTAAATACACACACATGTCTCACATGTACAATTTTTAATTAACCGATTGTTTAATATTTTAATCCTTAAATTATTTTTTACAATTTAATTTTATGAACTATTTATTTTTAGCTTGTCACTATAAAACTATGCAGTGTAAAACTATGACTGTATATTTCCAATCTCTAAAGTAGTTTTATAAATCACACATCCCCCTAACCTTTCCCTCCAACTATTAACTGATGTATAAATATTGATTATCTAATAAATTACATCTTTAATATTAAATTGCCCCATAAATTAATATTAACTAAAACAACATTTTGCCTAAAATATTTTAATGACAAATGATTAGATTGCCTTCCAAGTAAAATGTACACAATCCCTATGAATATGGATTCAAACCTAGCACTGGCTAGAAAGTTTGTCTATTGAAGAAAATATATATACAAACTATGAGGAAAATTTTTATTAAACATTATATTACATAGTTAATTCAAAAAATGGTGTCTTGGGCAAACCCAAGGGCTACAATATATATATATATATATATATATAGTGTCATTTATTTATATATGGTAGAAATATATTGGCATTTGGTAAAAGCTAAAAAAAAAGAGTAAACTTAGATTTTTTTATTAATATAATCTTTTTTAAGAATGTACAGAGAAAGTTAATATTGTCTTTCTTTTTTTTTTTATGTAATTAAAAATAAAAGTTACAATTGGAGAGAACAAAAGACATGCAAATTATAAATCCAGATAAATGAAAAGAATTCCAAAAGTAAAAAGATAACCTAATAGAAAAATAATTTAGCTAATTAAAGATGTCATAATTATGCTACAAAAAATACAGACTTTGTAATGTAAATTTTATAAAGAATATATGAGTTTATCAGGGTATATTTTTGATAAACAAAAGGTATGCAAAGAAGTCTAAAAAACTGGTCCTTGAGTATAAAAAGAAAGAGGCCAGTTTCAAGATTGTCTTTGCTTGTCTGTTTTTTTGGCTGTTCTTGGATTATGAAATCCAAGACCACTTCATGATAAAATAATTCTTCATGTGAGAGTAGACTGGAGCTTTAGCTGACATCGTTACCTAGATGGACACTAGAAAAGCTTCTGTGACTAGCCTTTAACTAACAGGCATGAGCTCATTCTAACCCAGAAAAAAACTATGCATAGTAATCTACAACCTTCTCACTAAAATTACCGGTAAAGTATGACTCATTATTATTCATGATTGTAACTAAATTGTTGACAAAACATTTTACAAATATAAGCTTATTATAGAATCCCAATAGACACTTTAATTTTCGTAATCAAGGAACTTTTTTTTAAAATAACTTTATACAAGATCTTGGAAATGAATTGTAAGAAGTAAACATTATTGAGTTGTTTTAATTATTTTATTTAACTGGTATTATTTTTATTAATTGTTTCATATTTGGATTAGTGTGTGTTCTCTCCAGTTTATGTAATTAACAATTTAACATTAAATATTTTAATTTGTTAAAATAAATAAAAAATTATTTCTAATATCAACTTTTCATTTGTACATTATTAATAATAGTTATTAATCATTATTAAATTTATTAATATTAGTTTGGTGATATTTAAAAATATAATTTACTTTTGCCAATATGTTTAATAAGTTCCAGGAATAATAATATTTAGGAAATAATTCTAAGTTACAGTGTAATCTAATACCAATTCTTTAAAAACGTTTTTCTTTTTAATTTGTGAGATGTTATGTGCCGATTTCAGTGGATCCTTACAGAATCCTGGTGCCTTTCAAATAAATTAAAAACTGATTTTGTCATTAGTGTAAAATGTATCAATTACTAGGTAGGGTTGATCAGGAAATAAAGATAAGTTTTTTAGAAATAGAAATACAACTTTCTTCTTTTTGCATAACTTGATCAACTCGTGCAT
Organism: Epiperipatus broadwayi; assembly: GCA_028023455.1. Lineage (NCBI taxonomy): Eukaryota > Metazoa > Onychophora > Udeonychophora > Euonychophora > Peripatidae > Epiperipatus > Epiperipatus broadwayi. Next base: position 51,424 of record JAQFVV010013861.1, read on the forward strand.
TTTATATGTGTAACAGAGACCTAGTCAGATGGGAAAATGTATATATATATATATATATATATATATATATATATATATATATATATATATATATATATATATATATATATATATATATATATATATATATTGTAACAGACAGGGTTCGAATACAAGAGATAATGCAATATAGTGTTAATTGCGAGTGTTGATATTGAGTGACTGTGTATATGCAAAAAGATGTATATAAATAGTCATGCGAACCCTGTTACAAAGAGTGTGAAAGTAATATGTAATCTGTTAAAGGATGGACTGTATGCTTATATAAATATAGTTGTATGTGTGTTATTATAAAGTGTGCATATGTATTAACAGTTATATGTGTGATTGACGAGAGGCAATTATATACGGAGTTGTATAAATTTGTTATTGATTATACATATATATATTTTGTTGTTCGTTAATCTTTTTAAATTCTACATTTTAATAATATTAGTGGTAACACGTGTTTCTTGATGAATCTGTTGAACATATAAAGCTACAGAAATAGAATGATTTAGTTGCTGTGGGCAGTTTGAATTAATGACTCTGTCATCTAGAAGTCTGAGAACTGGTCATCTTGGTATTCTGAAACAATAGAAGATATGGTCAGTGGCATACGAATATATAAGAAAAGATAAGAGGTTAAAGACTGTAAAAGAAAAGAACTTTTTGTGCTCGAAAATATATAGTGGTGATTAGACGGAAAGAGAAAGACGTGCCTCGGATTTCAGATTGTATTAATGGACAATTAATTAAGAAGTTTTATTAATATTCCCATGAAAATGTTGGTGTAATTAAATAGTGTGAGTTTCGTTAAGCTGTCCCGATGATGATGATATAATAATAATAATAATAATAATAATAATAATAATAATAATAATAATAATAATAATAATAATAATAATAATAATAATAATAATAATAATAATAATAATAATAATAATAATAATAATAATAATAATAATAATAATTGCTACACATTCCTAGATATGTACATACTCTGCTTATATTGACTATATGCATAGTAAAGGTTAAGTTAACATTTGGTCAGTCAGTTTTGATTAACCACATTGATTCATCCATTACTTTATATATATAATCATTAAATCTAGTCAGTCAACACTTAGACAATCTCAATATCAATAACAGTCAACAATCTCAACATGTTGTCCAGGCAAACTCTTTTTAACAATAAAGGTGGAATTCTACTTTAATAAATGGTCCAATATATTGATGTAGTCATTAATGATTGCAATTTTAAGACAGAAAATGCAATTATTGATGCAAGGATGGTTAAATAAACCTTCTGAAATAGGTAAATATAAGCTGTTCTGAATGCACACTAATAAATAGCTAATTATAACATTATAAAAAGCAATTATATTTTTTTCAAAAGCAACTAAAGTATTACTTAAATAATAAGTGTAATAATGTTCAAGTCTTAATATATATATATATATATTGAACCGTAATAAAATATGTATAATTCATGAATGCATTGGCATTAAGTAATATTTAAAAAAGTTAAAAAAAAAGATTTAAAGATCGGTCAACAGACGCAATTTATTTTTTATTATATATATATATAGAGAGAGAGAGAGTTGATATATAGATAGATAGATAGATAGATAGATAGATAGATAGATAGATAGATAGATAGATAGATAGATAGATAGATAGATAGATAGATAGATAGATAGATAGATAGATAGATAGATAGATAGATAGATAGATAGATAGATAGATAGATAGATAGATAGGTCTGTATGTAGGTAGATAGATAGATAGATAGATAGATAGATAGATAGATAGATAGATAGATAGATAGATAGATAGATAGATAGATAGATAGATAGATAGATAGATAGATAGATAGATAGATAGATAGATAGACAAATAGATAGATAGACAAATAGATGGATAGATAGATAGATAGATAGATAGATAGATAGATAGATAGATAGATAGATAGATAGATAGATAGATAGATAGATAGATAGATAGATAGATAGATAGATAGATAGATAGATAGATAGATAGATAGATAGATAGATATATAGATAGATAGATAGATAGATAGATAGATAGATAGATAGATAGATAGATAGATAGATAGATAGATAGATAGATAGATAGATAGATAGATAGATAGATAGATAGATAGATAGATAACTTAAAATGAAAGTTGTTTTTATACCCCATCATCTGTTTAATTAAAAAATGTTAAAATTGGAAAGTATGAAAACATGCACAGATTGCTAACCCAGATAGACAAAAAAAAATTATTAAAATCAAAGTGATTTTTTAATGCTAATTAAACATGGCTAAAATAATTTATGGAAAAAAAAAGACACCATAACTAAAAATTAACAAGAAATGAAGAAGATTATAAATAATAGAACAAAAGATAAAATATGTGCAGGACATCTCAAAAATGATCGTGGGTATAAAAGAAGCAGACAAGGTTGGAATTGGGTTTTTACCTGCATTTTGCTGGCTGTTTCTTGTGTGCAGTATTTCAAAGCTATACTCAAATGCTACTAGCTAAATCTCTTATCATGAATATAGTCTTTATAGGGGAGTAGAAACATATTGTTGGCCAGAATCTTCTCTTGGAAAAGTCACCAAAAGCTTCATCTAGCCTTACCTAAATACAGATCATAGATATGGAAGTAATATCATAATGAAAACATAAACCAATACTCCAGACTACTTGTCAAAAGTCATCATACTATGATAATTGATCATCTACATACAACACTAGAAGCTTACTGGTAAGATAATGACCATATTCTAATTCATATTTAAATCAGCAGGATTGTGTACTAACTTTAAAATGTTAAATTTCTAATTTAGACAAAAGAAATATATATTTATTGTTTTACTCCTAATAATGAACTGTTTGAATCAGGTTTTAAATATAATTATATGATTACATGTGCATGTATTCATTGAATATTATAATTATTTTTTTTATTATTACAAGTGTTTAAATGTTTAATGTGTCGTAATAACACTTTTACTACATATATAAAACTTCCAATGTATGTTGTTAATTTTTAGTTAGTTTAGTTATTAATTTTGAGTGTTAGATTTTATTATTTGGTTTTAGAGAAGGGTATAAATTACATTACCAATGTGTTTTATTGATTGAGCTTTTGGAAAAAACATTTTCTTAAAATAAAATAATTAAGTGGTAGGAAATCATAATCCCGATCTTTGTAATTATTTGCTTTGAAATTTATGATGTGCTTCATGCAGAATCAGTAAGTCTATCAACTCTGGAAACCTTCATATAAATTAAAACTGATTCTTCCTGCAATTTTAAATTGTAAATAATATTAGGTTTGTTAATCAGGAAAGATAACTATGTTCTTGAAATAATAGGACTTTTAATTGATCAGAATATTTTTTTTTCATAGTTTGATTAATTTGCACTTTATTGTGTGTAAAATAAAGGCATAGTTTTTGTAAAATAAAGGCATAATTGAACTTAAAATGTAAAAAAATGTTTCAATGGAATCCCAACATGCAAGAGGCTTTGGAAACAAGCATAACCTGAGATTAGTAATTATTAAAAAAAACAACAACTTTAAACTGGATTATACAACAATTATTTTGTTTTAAATATCACTATAAAAGAAAAATACAATTGCAGCTGAATTAGATTTTACTCCACAGTGTTGACCAGCTAAGCAGATACTGGAGAGGGAAAATCATATTCCCGAGTCTTTAACATCAGTATGTAATATAAGAATGTCTTTATATGCCTATTAGTCTTATAAGAATAGGGTCCCATGAAATGAGAGGGCAAACCATGTGCCATGAGCCAATAAGTCTCAAAAAATGAGCAATGCTTGTATGTGCTTAGACTTGGGTTTCTTATCATTAGTCTTATGCATGAGTGGAAAGGATACAAGTAAATGGGTAAAATATTTCTCTTTCCCAACATATTAGACTCTTAAAACTGTGCTTTAAAGCCATGCATCACTTGTAACCAGTCTAAAGAAATATAGCAGCCCCACTAATAAAAAAAATAATATTATACTTAAAACTTATTAAGAATAAAATAAGTTCAAATCTGTATTTTATACATGTTTATTTTGGCAGATGGTAATGAACTGTCTTAAAATATGTATGGTTCATTAATGCAATGGCATTGAGTAATATTTAAAAAAGCTAAAAGAAATAAGATTTAATGATTTGTCAAAAGATGCAATTTAGTTTTTTTTAGTTAGTATAATTTTTTTTGGTAACAGATAATGAAAGTTATTTTTGTTTTACATTATCTGTTTAATTAAAAAAGGTAAAATTGGTAAGAATGAAAACACACACAGATGGCTAACCCAAATAGACATAAGAAAGTGATTAAAATCAAAGCAATGTTCTTAATGCAAATTAAAGATGGTTGAAATAATTTATGAAAAAAGTCATTGTAACTAAAAGCAAATGAGGAATGTAGAAGATAATAGAATAATAAAACAAAAAAACAAATGTTCCGGATATCTCAAAAATGAGTGTGGTTTAAAAGAAGTAGACAATTTTGGAATTGGTTCTTTATTTGTATTTTGCTGGCTGTTTTTTATGTGCAGCATTTCGAAGCCATAATCAAATGCTACTACCCAAAACTTTTATGATGAATCTAGTCTCCATAGATGAGTAGACATAGATTATTCATTGGCACCTTCTTTCAGAAAAGTCAAAAAAACCTTCATCTAGCCTGACCTAAATATAGATCAGAGGTATGGAAATAATACCAGAATGAAACTATAAAACAGTACTGCGGAATATGCATCAAAAGAAACAGTAATATGATAATTGATTATCTATGTAAACACTAGAATCTTACTGGTAAGTTAATCGCCATATTATAATTCATATTTTAATCAGGAAATTGTGTATTAACTTTAAAATGCTAATTTTCCTAATATAGACAAAATTAAAATACATTTATTATTTTACTCCTAACAATGAATTGTTTTAATCAAGTGTTAAATATAATTATATAATTACATGTGTATATATTCTTTTGAATATTATATTTATTTTTATTGTTATAAGTATTTAAATGTTTAATGTGTAATAGTAAAACTTTTACTACTAATATAAAACTTCCATTGTACGTGCTTAATTTTTAGTTAGTTACATTATTAATATTGAGTGTTAGATTTATTATTTGGTTTTAGAGAAGTGTATAAATTACCTTGCCAATATGTTTTCTTAATTAAGCCCCAGGAAAAATATTGTCTTAAAATAAAATAATTAAAATATTGTCTTAAAATAAAATAATTAATGATGAAAAATCATAATCTTGATCTTTGTAAATATTTGATTTGTACGTTATGGGGAGCTTCACATAGAATTAGTGAGATTATCAATGCTGGTACCTCTATATAAATTAAAAACCTATTTTTCCTGCAATTGAAAATTGTAAATAATATTATGTTTGTTAATCAGGAAAGATAATTATGTTCTTGAAATATCTGGAATCATAAATGATTGGAATATATTTTCTTTTCAAAGTTTGATTAACTTGCATTTTATAGTGTGTAAAATAAAGGCATAATCAAACCTGAAATGTAAAAAAAAAACATTACAAAATATTTATACTTTTAATATATGGTCACTAGATAGAGCTTACCAATAGCTCTAAACAAGCTTTATTTTTATAAGTACCGAAAGAGAAAGAATTCAAATTATCTATCGTTAATTCACCACTTATAAAAATAAAGCTTGTTTAGAGCTATTGGTAAGCTCCATCTAGAGATCATTTAAATGCAAGATTAAAAAAAAGTTACAAAATTTATGACTTGTTTTATTATATATATATATCATTAAAAACCAGTCAACACTTAGATAATCCCATTTCAACAACAATCAACAATTTCAAACTGTTGTCAAATGTATGTAAGATAAACAATGTAAATTGTTAGCTGAACTCAATGTAATATATTTGAAATGTCTACTAGCTATATTATTCCAGCTATATTCCCTCTTTAAATATATCTCAAATTTCAGTATAGCAAGTGGATAAATTACATTACTCTGTCAAGAAA
>JAQFVV010013861.1:60000-67671 GCA_028023455.1 Epiperipatus broadwayi
CTTTATAAAATATAATGAACAATATTAATTTGAAACACTAAGAACTTTAAATTTTAAACTTTCCTAGTAATTTAATTGTTACAAATAGTTTCCTATCTGACTAAAGTAGTTAAAATGTTATTTGATGTATTTTTTTATTTATTTGTGTAAAATCATTTCCATTTATTTAATTTTGTTCTTTAAGTTTATTTATGATTTCTGTTTTCCGATAAATTAAAATATATCAATGTTAAACTTAAGTCGGGCGTGAATGGCTGTATAGATTTGTAAAGTTATATTAGGGGAGGGTAATCTTAGGTTATTTGTTGCGTGGTTAGATTGGGTCAATGGATTGGATATATTGGTGTGATTAGTAGATGTAATATTGATTCGCTACGGGCAGAATCGCTTCATACGCCGCACACTTCCGTTTGCCTATGGAAGGAATTATAAGTCGGATACCGCAGTTCCTTTCTATGGAGTTTTTGTTTTATTGCTCTTCTTTGCAGATAGATGTAATATTCCTATCTCATAAGAGGCAATTTCTTCCCCTAACCTTTTGTGCTGCCGTATTTTATTACATTGAATACATCGATATATCAGATGAATTGATGCCAGTTTGACTACAAATTTTAGTCTAAGGTTAAATAGGGATAGAATGTTTATTTTCAAAAGCAAATTTATCTGGTCTATTCATGCTCGACCCTAAATAAAAATGCATTAAATTTAAGTTGTTTATAGATGCTTGCATGGATTGTTTATCGGTTAACTATCGGAAGAGCACACGTTTGATCAAAATATATAGACATTCGATAAATAATGATACCTTACGGTGAGTATCTAAAATGTATTTATTCGGAGGTCTTTTAAGTTATTGGTGACAATGCAAGTATCTTATGATGAATACTATTGGGTTACATAGAAATTTCCCTCCGCAATTGTCAGTAATCAATAATTTTGTATTTTGATCGTTTATGTTTACTTTGAAATGTTTTTGACCGTGAAATCTATGTAACCGATCTATATTCAACATTATAAACAAGCTTTCTAAATTTATCTGTGCGAACTTAATTAAAATGTAAAATTAGAATATAATAGTAATTAAAGGTAAATTAAAGTCAAAAATCAAAGTTAAAAATAATGTTAAATGTTAAAATGTAAACTAATACTAAAATAATTTTAAATCTTATATATATGTGCATAAATAAATGTTTGTATGTTAATTACTGGCAGTGGCTTATTTTATTTATTTTTTAATGTTGAAATCTAATTAGATAAGATCTTATATTATTTAATCTCTGCTATTCCACTGAGCTAGTAACATGGGCTAACGACCGGATGCAAAAAAAAAAAAAATTTTTTTTGACTTATGTATCTGCCTACTTTATAAATTTTTCTAGGTTCAAATGCCTAGATGGTGCCCCGTAGTGCAGATTACGTTAAGTCGCATTCTCCGGATCGTTACAATATATATATATATATGCTCTAAACTTAAGTGAATCACTTACATTTCTAAAACTCATACTGGCAGGCTTTGTGCAGAGATTTATGAATTTTCAAAAACTAGTACATTATTTGAGGTTGACTTTCTCTTTAACCCACTTATACTTCAAACAACAGAGAAATGTCATTTGGCCAATTCAACCCTGGTGAATTTTTCCATAAATATTATATATTAAAATGTGTGTAAAAAGGTATTGTTTATTATAATACAACTTTTCATTGAAAATTCTGTTCTGAAAGGTGAGAAATTCAAAATTTCCACTCTACAATAGACATAAGCCCTGCCCTAACATGATCAGCCATTATGTGTTGCCAAAGCTGTAAAATGTTTGGCATTTTACAATATTGGAAATTTCCAATGAAGCAAAAGCATGTTTATTTGCGAATTTATTACAGTTTTAGATATTTTTATTAAAATAATTTACTCCCTATATTTTATAGATATCCAAAAATATAAATGATTAATAACTTATTTTGACTTGAAATACTTTATTTTCAAAAATATAATGTTATATTAGCAGCTAATGTATATATGGCCTGAAACAAATTTGGAAACCTGCTATTATGTAAACAATCTACGTATATTTAAGAGGAAAAAAATAATCACAATTTTGCAATTAATATTTAAAATAAATAAACTTTTAAAATATAATTTATTAGATATTAGAGAAATAAATAATTATTCGCTTAAATTTTAAAAATATTCAGAAATAAAAATGATTTCATTGATTTTATAAACTGAAAGTAATCATTCTAGAAACAATGTTATCTAACGCTTGGTTTTGATTACTGTCTCATTTTTTTAATATTTACAGAAACAAAATATAAACTTTTAAAATTAATTTCAATAGTGAATAAAAAATATCTATCAAATGAAGTCAAATTTATTATTTTCTGATATGTATTAATCATTTTATCATATAAATTATGTTGATGTGTGAGACAAAAAAATGTCAGAATAGCTAAGTATGAAATTTTTATTATATATATATATATATATATATATATATATATATATATATATATATATATATATATATATATATATAAACTAATGTGATTTAGTATCATAAGTCATTAAAATGAGATATTTTCTTCACCATGGTGTATATTATTTAAACCTTTACAAATAATAAATTGTTTTGAAAATCTAACTATTAGTTAAGTTCACATTTCATTTCCAGCACTGTCAATGAATGTTGGTTTACTTAACTATAATATTTAAAATGGGAGGTTACTCGTTCTTTTAAAACACTTATTACCATGGAGTGCTATCTATTTTCAACATATGAATGAAAAAGTTATTTTCTTCATGTAAATTATGTATGATTGATTTACAATTCCTAAAACATATTTAGTTTTTTTAAATGTATAATTATTTATATATTATTTCAGTTGAGTGATATACCAAATTCTGTATAATTTTACCAAATTGTTTTTTTTTTTTTCATTTTCAGTTTTTTACTTCAAGTTTTTGTTTTCTGTATATACTTAATCATTTCAGTAACCTCTTCATTTTAAAAAAATGTGACATTTAAATGATAGTGTTTTTGTTTGGCTACTTGGTTTACCTATTTACTATATAAGTATGTTATATGTTGTAGAAATCCTGACAGCATTTCTCAAATCAAAATTGCTTTTTAATTAACATAATACAATATTGTACAGATCAAAACATGTATATCCATCTAACCTGAGCAAAAACTCACAAAATGTACTTCAAACCTAGTCAACCCTGAGATTTAGGTCAGAGACCAGCCTGAATTCAAACCCACTCTCTAAGCCCTAGATCTAACACCTAATGAATAACATAATAGTGATGGCACATGAGAATTAATTTTAATAGCCCACTAGCAAAGCGCAAGAAAACAATGAGACATCTATAAAGAATGACTCCTATTAACTATGACTAATATATATATATATATATATATATATATATATATATATATATATATATATATATATATATATATATATATATATATATATATATATATATATATATATATGCATGGCAGTACCTTTGGAGTAGTGGGGAAAAGAGAAATTTGAACTCATCAGACAAGTTGGCTAATCAAAATTAGTTTAATATAGTGACAAATTGTTTACATACATTTATAAATTATTTGCAAACATTAGTATGTATGTGAATTAGCAAGTGGTAGATGATTATATAGTGACATTCCACACTATTATTTCTCATATGCTCTTTATTAGCTAAATAATTATATTATATAAATAAATACACATTATTGTTGGGTCCAATGTTAAAGGGTGTCAATCAATTATTAGAAAGAATTTTTTATAAATCGCTATTAATGCTTTTATATACAGTTCTGAAACATGGTGACTAACATATCACTTTGCGGGAGCATTCTGGGATTCATTACAGATATAATTTATAAACTATTTTCACAGATTATTACCTAGTCATGAAAATAAATAAAATACATTTGAAAACATATTTCGTTATATGACAAAAATAGTTATTAAAAATTCTGTTAATTAGCGCTGGTAAGAAGAATGCTTTACTTTTCCCCAAGGCATATAGATACACTTATAATACAGAAATAGGTTACGATGGTAGAGATTATATGAAAGATTTGAGAAAATTTAATTAATAAAACTAGTAATAGTTGGCATTTATATATATTTTGAGTAGAGCACCACTTTTAATATTATTATAGCACTAAAATTGATCGTAAGAAAAAGGAATATTAATATGAAGTTTGGGCAGTACTGACATAATAGCCAAAAATAACTAAGACAGAGAATGGTCATGCTTCTGATTGAAAATGTTTTAAAGTCTAAGCCCCTTCTTAAGAAGTGCTTAGAGAAAAGTAAAAGGTTAAAAGGCATGTCATAGACATCGTTGGTAATCAGAGCTTTGATATGAAGAAAGTAGATAGCACTATAGCTTTAGTATGTGCCAGACTTGAGGAATCACCACCAGAAGCTCTTTTATATGAAATAAATGGTCCTGGTAAAGATTAACTATCATCAGAACAAGGTTTGAGAAAAAGTCTATGGATTCAAACTTAGTCATAGCCCCCAGACTAAAGAAGCACATATATATAATCACGAAGATATGCCAAATGTCAAATGTGTGTATGACCTGAATGTTCCTAATGACATGGAATATGATTTACTGCTTTAAATTAAATGATCCTTGTTTGAATGCCATGATTTATATAAACAAAATGCTATGCCACTATAAAAAATATAGAAAGGAAAGTTAATTAAATGTACACAAATATTTTATTTAGTAAAAGAAACATTAGGATTTACCCCCATCCCTTCTTCTGCTATTTAAAAAAAAATCAATTCCACCTTCATTGATTTTTCAATAAGTGGAATGTACAATATTATATTTAATTATTTTAAAAGGTCTTAAAATAAATTAGCAGTGATGAAAACAACAAATCATTAACCTTTTCAGAAATGAATAATAACATTTATAAAATAAATAAGGTTTCAAATATTAATTAGCTTGAGTTCTGGATTCACCCTGGGTAGAAGATTCAGGGTTAAACATATATATTTTTACACTAAAACATAAATAAAATGTTGGCTGATAAAACAATCTGGTGAAAGTATTAATTAATAATGTAGCATGTTTTAAGAGAACATTAATCTCAAATTCATGAAGGTTTACTTAAAAAGGAAGATTTTAGAAATTTGACTCATCAGATTGCTTGAGATTGTAATATAATAATAAAACATACATATAAATAAATAATTACCACCAAAGTTAAAAAAAATAAGAGCAAATGTGAGAGGAATTAAATGTATAGAAATCATTTGAGAGCAATTACATATTAGAAAAGTTACAAAATTAAATTGCTACATTTGAAAGGAAATTAATCATTAAAGTTTGAGATTAGTTAGACTAGATTTACTTTTGTCTTGAAAAATTTACCTTGCAATATTTTAAGAGTCCATATTTTAAAGTCTGCTCATGCATGGTAATTCTTTTCTTAAATAACAGCAAGATTTTATTCAGCCATACACAATTCTCCAGTCAGGTTCTTACTTCATTCTACAGGAGGCATGATATAACAGTAGCGGAAGATGACCCTCATGGGTCAGAGAGGTGATGAGCTTTCTATGCTTACATTTCACAACAACTTGAATTCAACTAAATGTACAGTTCTCTCAATAGTAGCTAATCTCCTGGTGATTTAAAATCTGACCACTTTATACACCTGCTCAGGTATTTCTGGAATGCTTTTAATTACTTAGTCTTAGGTCACAATCTAATTTCTGATCATAAAATTCTTACTTTTTTTTTTATCGATTGTTTTTGAAAGATGAAATGTTAAAATAATGTCCAAAAATAAATTCGTATCTATTTCCAGATTAGAAATAGATTTGGGAAAAAAATTATAACAAAGGAGAAATCTTAATCCCCATTTCATTTTAAGCACAAAACTTTTATTAAAAATACCTTCCCCCAGATTAAAACAATAGTATTTCCAACTCTTTAATTATTTTTGGGCAATTAACAGTACATCTTCCATCTTGGATTTTATAAAATACAGATTAATTTAGAGAATAAAAGGACTTTAAAAGAAAAAGTTGTATAAATGATATATAATAAAATATTTAAAAAATCAATATTTTGTTAGTAAGTTTTCCCTCCACTATATATATATATATATATATATATATATATATATATATATATATATATATATATATATATATATATATATATATATATATGAGCCACACCTATAATACTTTAATAAAAAAAAAACTAATAATTAATTAAAAAAATTATAATAATTTTTAAAAAATAATATTATTGAAACATTTAAATTTTGTATCTTAGACACGCAACTCAAATATATATATACCAAAGTATATACACAACAAAATGAGCGGGATGGGATATAGGGTTTTTTACATCTGGGACAATATGTGGAAACATGAAGCTCAATATTAAGCTAAGATTGTATCTGCAATATATATATATATATATATATATATATATATATATATATATATATATATATATATATATATATATATATATATATATATATATATATATATATATATATATATATATATATATATTGAAATACTTTATTTTCCAAAATATAACATTATATTAGTAGCTAGCACAAATATGGATTGAATCAAATTTGGAGACTTGCTATGACATGAAGAATCTACTTATATTTATGAGAAAAAAATAATCGTAATTTTGCAATAAATATTTTTAATATTTAAACTTTTAAAACATAATTTGTTAGATATTAGAGAAATAAATAATTGTTCATTTAAAAATTTTAAATATATTCAGAAACAAAGAAGATTTCATTAATTTTATAAACTGAAAATAATATTTCTAAAAACAATGATGTATAATGGTTGTATTTTCATATTGGACTATTTCCATCATCTACTATGTGTATTGAATGTCTTTAGAAAAGTTTAATTTTAATTAAATATTCCAAATACATTCAACTATTAGCAAACAGATTAGTATATGCACCAACTGTTAGTAATATCACAGCAAACAGTTTAATATATGCACTAACTGTTAGTAATATCACAGCAAACAGGTTAGTATATACACCAACTGTTAGTAATATCACAGCAAACAGGTTAGTATATGCATAACATTTTGAGAAGTATTTTTCTCCTCTTCTTCAGGTGTTTCTGGCTTGACCAGTAACAATTCTAGCATGGAATTCGAACCTGGGTCTTTATATTCTTGATTATTGAATTTTACAGTAACACTCTAACCACCTGAGCCATCCTGGTTACAGCATTACATTAAAATTCAATAATTAAGAATCTAAGGATCCTGGTTTGAATCCTATGCTAGTACTGTCACTGTTCAGGTCAGAAACACCTGGAGAAGAGAGGAGAGAAATACCTCTCAAAATGTTGTGCATATACTAACCTTTTGCTGTTTATATTACTAACAGTTGGTGCATATACTAATCAGTTTACTGTGATATTACTAACAGTTGGTGCATATACTAACCCATTTGCTGCAATATTACTAACAGTTGGTGCATATACTAAAATGTTTGCTGTGATATTACTAACAGTTGAATGTATTTGGAATATATAAATAAAATTAAACTTTTCAAAGACATTCAACACACATATTAGATGATGGAAATAGTCCAATATAAAAATAGCAATACGTAACTGAACGAAGTACAA
>JAQFVV010013862.1:0-67633 GCA_028023455.1 Epiperipatus broadwayi
ATATATATTGTGCCCTTTTGTATGGGTCACCATTTAAGTTTTGTGCTAATCTAGTGGAAAATTTTAAATTTAAGAAGTATTTTAAAGATGTGATGTTGACTTTGCTTGTGGTAATGTTACCATAAGTTTAATTAAAGCAATCTATGAGTGTTTGATATGTGAATTGTGTTGATCTTGGGAAGATATTTAAAATGATGATGATTATGATGTAATACTGCATTAATAAATTTAATAACAAATGTTTGAAGCTAAAATATTTAAAAGACAAGCTAAAATTAGATAAAGATATTTATTAAGTTCAAAATATATGTTAAAAGTGAATAAAAATATTTTAAATTATAAGTATTTAAATTGAGATTAATATTTGATTTTAATCATATCAAATAATTATTTTAAAATCTGATATAATATCTTATTTATTTTTTTTTAAAAATAAATATTTATTTTAAAAGCAATTGTTAAGTTTATTTTTAGACGACAGCAAGCGTTCTTGTGTTATAAAGAACAGATGTTATACACACGCGTGGAAGTTGTCTAATAAAGTTGCATAACTATTTTACAAAATCATGTTGTAAAATTTATAAATAATACGTGAGTTATCACGAGATAAAAATAAAGATATTAATGTAAAATATTAAATTTGATTTTAAAAATATTATTTTAAAATATAACGTATTTAAAAAGATTTAGTTTATTTTAAATGATCTTATAAAAGTTAAGATTTAAATTAAGTGAGAAATAATATTTCAAAAGAATGTTTAATAGATTTAAATAAACGATAAATATTGTTTTGAAAGAATTTGATAAAATATCAAATATTAAATAAGTCATTATTTTATTTTTAATAGTGAGTTGATAGATATGTAAATAAGCAAAGTTTGATTGTTTAATCGTACCAATCAGGTAAGGTGTTTCTGGCAGTATATAAGCTGGATTCAATTGTTGAGGGGAGCTCTCTACAATAAAATTTCTAAGTCGTTTGTGCTATTAAAAAAATAGCCAAGTAAATTTATAAACGCTCTTAAGAATCAGTTTTAAAATCATAAGAGTGTTATTGAATAATTTATAATATTTTTAAATAATGAATATGCAGTAGATATCTTAATAATTCCCTATTATCTTCTCAATATCGAAACTCAATTTACGTACAAATAATCATGGAAACCTCACACATCGGAGAAATATATCAGAAACTTTATGCTATAGAAGTAACAGACGCTGGATTAGTACATAAAACTACAAGATGGAGAAAAGTAGTATTTTGGACTATAAATAGTTTTCAAAAGTTAAATTACTATTGTCTATTACTAATAGATATTTTAAAGAAATATAAATATTTCTGTAAAAGAAAGTATTTTGACAAATTATAGAAGTAAAATATGTATCTTAAGGAAAGATATAAGATGCAGTAATAATTTTAAATAAATACTTGCCTTGTTAAGTCTTTATGCTTAAAAGACTAGAGATTGATAATTTGAAAAGGCAAATATATTATAAGTATAAGTATTTTAAAAAATCGTAATATAATAAAATTATTTTATTAAAGTTATCTAAACGCTGGACGTTATAGATGGAAAAATTAATTCTTACCGGAATATGGTATTTACAAATGCGCAAGTAATACATGGATATCCAAATCAAGTTAAACTAAGCCAAGCCAAACTAAGTTAATTTAAAATAATTGAAGGATAATTTTATAAATTATAACTTAGTTTTGAAATAATAACTTTTTGAATAATATTCTATGAAGAACTGGATCCATAGAACTTATAAACTATTTTATTTTGATTTTATTTATTTTCTTATTGGAACTTATTTTTTTTTTAAAAAGAACGTTATCATTTTTTTTTTTTATTATAAACTTTCAAGAAGCACGTGATACAACGGAACAGGAAATAGTGTTTTATTGACTTTATACGGAGGATATTTGTTAGAACTTTTATGGTAGGACAAAAATCGACGCTGGACTATGTAATATGATTTTATTTTATTTATTTAACATAAAATTTAAATATTATTAAACTCTTAAAAAGTAGGTTAGGTACATTTATTAAATAGTAACTTAAAAATAATATAATAATTAATTACATAAACTTATTTTTATAATTAATATAACACGGAATATTCTAATGAATGTTTATGAGTGAAAATGTGAATGATTTTTATTTTATGAAGCTGCAAATTCCGAAGAATACTGGATAGCAGAATGGACAATATTATTATTATGGTAAAAAATATTGTATAATGATTTTTAATGAATTTAATATGTTTTTCTTTAGATCAACTGAATATTATGTTGTTGTAGAATGAATGGATAAATATATTATGAAAACACATACATTATATTGACAACAAACTTTATTAAAATATGCATAAGTTTTGATTTATAATGTCAACATGATATAACATTACGTAAGAAGTTTAGAAATAATTATATGATTCTTTCGTAAATAATTTTGATATTTTTATTTATGCTTAGTATTTAAATGATGTTTATTATTTATCTAAGTAATTATTTTATTTTTCAATTTAGAAAAGGATTTTAAAAGTCTATATTTTTGTGTATTTTGTTTATTGAATAAGTTAAGTTACGTTTTGAGTAGAAGCCTATATTTAGATTGAAAAGTTTACTAAGTATAGACAATATAGTATGAGTAATTTGGATAATGAATATTTTATTTGAAGTTGATATTTGTTTTCCGGAAAATGTTTTAAATGAGTTTAGAATATGTTTTATAGATAGAAATTTATTAGAAAGGTTAGTAAAGCACATAGGGTAAAATAATGATTTTATACAGAAAGGAATCATAAAATTTATCTAATGTAATGTTTTATGAATAAAAAATTGATAAATGATTTAAATATTAATGTTTGAATAATACAGATATAGAATGCATATTTTATAAAACATATAACAGGAATTACATTAGGTGGAATATAATTATAGCCAATCATTTGTTTTACATTATAAAGAGATATTGATTTTATATAAAGCTATTAGGCAATGCTAATAACAAAGTGAATACATGATAATATATTATAAATGGTAATACTTAATTAGTGTAGCTATTTAATTAGTAAAGCTTCATTGTTTACACATGCTACATAGATAATCTTGACATGTATTATTATTATTTGTAATAATTAAAGATTACTACTATTTATTTTTCAAATCTAAGTTTTAAGAAAAACACACTGTAATAATATTAATATAGCATTTGGAGGAATGTGTAATTGCTTATTAAGTACATAAGTTAATAACAGTGTAAGCCTCTTATATTTGTATTCCTATTTTTATTTTATTCGTTGTCATAAGTTATAAACTGTAAATAGTGTAAATAAATTTTATTTAAAGTTATTGTAAATAAATTTGTTAATTTGTTTTTTAAAAGTGTGTCGAGTTTCATTATTTTTCACCTCAGCATTTTTTGACATCAGATGATTTGAAATAAACATAATATTTGCACAAAATTGAATTTGTTATTATTACTTAGAATTGAATACCATATTTGCTTAACATTATTTTATAAGAATTGATTGACATGAACATAAAATATTGCAATGGTCATAAGATGATTATAATGCACATTATAAGAATACAATATTGTTTATTGCCACAGATTATTAAGTATAAAATTTTGATCCATTTTAAATGAAGATACCATATGAAATAAAAGATATACATATGATTGTTTATTCATTTAATGATTGATTATATCATAAAAATATATGAGATTAAATTACACTCTAAGATTATTATTTATTATTATTATTAAAATAAGTTAGGTGTATTTAAGTTTGATATAAAATCCCACATCATACTTATTTACATGAATTATTATTATTTTAAAACTTAGAAGAACCTGAGATTATTTAATTATATTTTTAAGTTAAAGTTAGGAATTATTTTAATATTATTAAAGATAATTTATTTCATTTAAAAGCCATAAGAATGCTATAGATGTAGTGGTAAGGTGATAAGGTAGGGGTAGTATTCTTATGCCATTGAGACGGTATCTTGGGAGATATTGACTCAGTGTAAATCTGCTTATTACTTTGTAACTTTACTTCGCAGTCTCATAATTTTATAAATACTTATTTAATTAGTATAATCTAGAACTATATTGATTTTGATGATTGATAATAAATTTAATTAAGATATGATAATATAAAAGTATATTAAAGATAGATATGCAAATTTTAATGAAACATAATAATGTAACTGAGCTAGTTGTATTTTAAACTATTTTATATATCAAGAAGTAAGGGTACAATATATATATATATAAGTAATTAGAGGGTATTTGAACTAGGTCTCATTAAACACTTTCTCATTAACTGGCATATGAGTGTCATTAATCCATATCTCAGGAAGATAATTAGTTTAATATTATTTGAATTTTTTATATATTAAACTATGGACACATTATATACAAATTTACAAACTGATACTAAATTAAGAATATATATTTTGTAACCTCTCCTTTCATCTCCAGGCTACTTCTCCACCTCCAGCACACACACACAATCTACAGAGCAGATGGCCTCAGAATCAATCGTGATTGGATAACACATTATGAAATGCCAGGGCACCAAATTGCAACTATAATGGAGACTTTCAATATTACTTTAGTATAAGTTAATAATTGACCTAATTATCTAGGTTAAACTCTTTGTTGCTGATTATTTTATTGGCTGAGTGAGGTAAAAGTTTAAACTTTTAATTAGTCAATTGACTAACTCAAGTGTCAAAACACAAATTCAATCATCAAAATATATTCATCTTTTAATATTATATTAACTTTAGTTTCATTTGTAAAAAGTATATTAATAATTTGTCAGATTATGAAAGTGAACGAAAGTTTTTTCAAAAATAAATTTCTCTTTATAATTTAAAAATATTTACGAGTGGTAAATGTAAAACAAAATGTAATCACCAACCAAAATGTTTTTGTGATGTCATGATTTGTTTGACAGTTTTATGTTGCAGAAAAATTAAATAATTATTGTTAAATCTTAACAATTTTTTTACAATTTTTCTAAAATAATTTTATTTTTAGCATATTTTATCAAAATAATTTTTAATTTGTCAAAAAATACATTTAAAATGGTCTAAAACATTTGTTTATCATTTTTGAAATTAAAACAAAAACAAATCGTAACTTTTCAGTGATTTATAGCCATTTCTTTGTTGCTGAAATGTAACAGCCAATAAAATTCAAGAAGATCCATCCCACTTCTTTTGTTAGAGTTATTAATACCATTTTATTGATTTTTTACTTGTAAAATAATCCAAGAGAGGGCAGCATCTTACAGAACTTTTTCTAAATTTTCAAATGATGGTAAAAATGTAACCGTACCATTAAAAGTGACGGGATTTGGACAGTCAGAAACTGATGCCAAATCATCACATTTTTAAATGTGACTAGCAAAAAATAGGTTAATACTTGATGAATGGGGTAAACAAGAGAACAATATTAAATTAATAATAATTTAATAACTTATTAAATCTATTGGAGAAGAGAAGAGTCACAACTCAACTCCACACTATGCACTAAATCTCTCAGCACACTTCCCATCCATCTCACTTCAAAGTCACAATTAAAATTTAAATGAATTTAATTTATTTCCTTGCCCATCATCATCATCACAGTCCACCTCTCTACCATTAACTCAATCATACTTTAGTTTTGCAAATATTAACTACTAATTATAAATTTTGCTTTACTTTCTAATTCCTTGCCAACTCTTTTCTGCTCTATGATAGTTTCATCTCAGGGCTTCAGAATAACAATGTGTGAAAAACTTAAATACTGATATGAAATTATTTGTGATCAATGAATACTCTCCCAGTGATTACTGTTATATATCTTGACTCAATTTAGCTAAGCCTATGCCCATTTTCCTTATTTTAAAACAATAAATAAAATTTCAATTATAAATATTTCCCTGTAAAACAACTTTAACACCTTGAGAATTTAAAACTTGATTAATAAAGTTCACCTGGGAAGGTATTTAAATGCAGTGAATGGAAAAGGGATTTTATAATCACCCACAACATTTAATCTCACATGACAACCTTATTGCATGTTATAACGTTAATTTTAATGTTGCTAAATTTGTTTAACTATAATCCATATACTTATTATCTAAGCTTGTAGTGTTTAAAATGATTTTCTCTTTTTTAAGTTTATAATGCAAGCTTTTTAGGGATCTTAAATATAATAAATTAATCTGTACTTTATCATGATGCAGTTATAAGTAATTAAAATATCAATGATGTATGATTTATGATTATGACTGGATTTTTAGTATTTGTAGGATCCACTAAACATTGAGACACAGACAAGATTTTATTTAATATTATAAAATTTTATTATCAGTAATAATTTGAATGTGTTTACATTATTTACATATCTCTATAGTTCTTCCTTTTCTCGAACAACAACAAAATGTAAAATATAAAACATTATCATATTATTAAGAAGAAATTAACATCTGCTATGGAATTTTCTTTCTAACTGATGATTATATTATTCTGCCTGTCAATAAGCTACAGAACATATTTAATACTATAACAAATAATTATTAACTTATAATCTTTTTTACTCTAACTTATTGAATTTTGACTCATATTAATGACACTGGTCATAAAGAACTCTTTTAGCAAAGAAATAAACTTATAAATTATGTATTACCTGGAACAAATTAATATGCCTTGATAGACTATTTAAATTTCTAACTACTTAAGAGCATTTTCTTACTCTTACATCTATAGATAAACTATTCAAGTGTTAAAGAATTAGCTCTCATATGGTCACACTTTTACATTCATATGCATAGATAATATTTAATGTCTGCAACAAGAGTAACATTATATTTAGCTGCATTACAATATGATAAAGTCATTTAAAATAAATGTTCATTCACTCCAAACATACAATTTATAAAAAAATACAAAGTTTTTACATAAATCTCCAGTTTGGGGGCAATATTTTTCTTGATATATAGTATTCATTTCACCAATATTTAAATAGCCATTGTTGTGTTCCATAGAATTATTGAGATCCTAAGCCAAGTAGAATAAACTGACATGGAACTTTGGTGTTTAGTGAATTATTATATATGTAATTATTCCAATTATATTTTTTATAAAAAAACACTTTCAAGTAATATAATTTAAATAAATTATCTCAGTTACAATATAAAAATAGTTATAAATTTCAAATTAAATCTATTTTAATCCAAATATGTAAATCACTGAAAATCTGTGAAAATCTAAAAATTCTGTAAAAAAAAATCTGTAAAAAATCTGTCTAAACTGGCCTCACCTTAGTTTTTATACTAGTCTTAATCCAATCATTTCATTGGTTAATACTGCTTGTAATAATCTGCTAATTTACATAACTACATCAAATATCATTGTTTAAAATTAAGTTTTAAAACTATGAGTCATCAATATTAAATATTATCAAGTTATTGAATGTGTTAAATATTAAATATTTTATCTAAAAAAATTAAATATCTTTGTTAAAACAATTTTTAATATTTTAATAACCTAAAATTGATTAAAATAAAATATTACACTTAAATAAAATTATAATAATTCTATTCATTACTTTTCTAAGATTATCTCTAGACTGAATATTTGCTACATTTTATTATGTATCAAATTTTTGTTGACAAGCTAAAATTGAACTTTTCTTTTCCTAACTCTCTGAAAGCACATATATTCACACAAACATCTAATTGTGTGATACTTTCTGCACACTTTAATCTAATATTAAATTAATATATCTTTTAAATAATATTTTAAACAAAAATAATTACTTTAAACTTATAATATAAAATATTTATCACTGTATTTAAGCTATTCTATCTCTGTAATATCTTTTAAATATAATAAATAAAAATTACTACTATTTTTTGGATAATTTATTGTATTATTTTATATTTAATTAATTTCAAAATGTGTTTAAACTATCTAATATTTTTATATGCTCCTATCAACTGAGTTTGAACCCTTTCTATTTATAACATCTAAACAATACACTAGAAAATAACCTAAATTTATTTTTTTTAATATAACTACCTTTCCAGTCTCACCTAACCTATCTGTACCTCTTGCAAAGAATACGATATATGTATGCAAACAATTAATTAAATTTCAGTATATTGTATATCATTATACAATAATTAGACTAAGCAATCATGGTAATGATCTAATGTAAAACCAATCACTAGGTAACCAAATCCAAAAGATGAAAGCATACTTCTACTATGTAATTTTATTTTACTTATAATCAATGTAAGGCATACAACAATAGGCTTCACATAATGATATAAATGGAAATAAAATGCAAGTATACCACACAACAGAAGCCAAGTACAGTATAAAAAACAAATCCAGTTCATTTTCATCACCTTTTTACTATTTTCAACAATGCACAAGCTGTATAACAACATCAGAAAATCCAATGTTCAAATATTAAAGAACATGGATGGCTTATTCAAACACTTCAAATTATTTGCTTGATTGTTGTAATGCAAATTACAAAAAACTGCAGCTGATTTTTAAACAGAATTATAATAGATTTGTGCAGTTTCATTAAATAATTGAACTGATTTAAATAGATATTTAAACTCAAAACAACCCTGCTATTCTTCAGATACAGGTAAAATAGTAAAATACAACATCACCAGCAAAGATATGTATAAATGATAGAATAATTCTGTTATAAAATTATTAAATGCCAAACACTGAATTAGGAAAATTTTAATTGTTTATGAATTGAAAAACAATGTACTCCAGCTAATTCAATAGTGTCATAGGGCTAAGCATTATCAGCCTGACTATAAGAAGTGCAATGGTTTAATATTCAATTGTGTAATGTGTGGTGAAACATCAAATATGCTGACTTAAATGTCTAAATGGATACAGAATGAAAACAACATCAGAAGATGGAAATAACATCATTCCAAATACATCACCGAAGAGTCCCCATGAATAATGCTTAATTTGCCATAAAAGAATGACTGAAACAATAATGAATTGTATCTATCAAAGACATCAATTGACTAATTCATGAACATTATGCAAGATAAGTTGAAGAAAATCTTAATTTATTGTATAATATGTTTATTTTATTTTACATATATGTTTGTAGAATTCTGTATTTTTTTACATCAATTCTGCACATGGAAACCAAAATCTTTATAACTTGAAAGAGTCCATTGTTGTTAAAATAAAAAAGTGCAAGGAGGAAGGTTGTTAAGTTAGCCTTTTTTATTTTATGAAATAAAATTTAGGTAATTCTTCCTCCATAATGATGTGACATTTTGTATTATTATTATCCTTACTACTATATAAAATAAAGATAAGATGTTATTTGATATTATTCCATATTAATAACATCCGCTTGTTACAGCATAGAGTTTGTGTTGTTTATTTGTTTATTTTTTTGTTAACTAATGATTGTTTATATTTGTTTATTCAGTATGAATAACTAATATTCTGCCTAAATGTTCTTTTTAATCAAACTTGTACAAGAGTTAAGTGAGGTCCTCAACAAAGATGGAACCTCTACAGTTGGAATTAAATTATAAAGCTATTGCACATACCTTCATATAATCTTGTTAAATAGTTAGTTAGCTTCATGAACATTGTAACATTAAATTAATAATTTTATCTCATGTTACTCTTATCTCCTTTGTAAATATGTATTGGATTTATGTATATCTATTGTTGGAAGGGTTGGAATAATAAATATATTTAATCACTAATATGATATGGATACATACTTGACACACACACAAGTATATAATCATTTTTTGTTAAAAGAGTTTTGCAATTTTTATTTTGTTTGTAAATAAACATTGTTAATTTGATTTTCATTAAATGGTCTCTAGATTATCAAAGTTATTTATCCATTTGCTCATCAATTCAAAACCCGTGTATGTGTATACACATTCTCTTACATTATGATTTAGTAATATGGTTAAATGAGTCCTTTACTTGATTGGAACCCATATAAAGGTATTGTAATTGCTATCTAAGCTAAATTCATTGCTGAAGAGAGCTGAGTGTAACATTCTCTCTGGGTTTGAATTCTGAGGCATGTGTGGAATCTGAAAGAGGAGTAAGGTATGGATTAACTAACCTAAATTGTCTGAATTTAATGTGTAAACATAGAGTTAGTCTCTTGGAAGTAGGCATGATCATTGGTTAGGTACCTAATTGCATCAACATTGGCATTTTACCCAAAGACCCTAGGTCTTACCATACTTAGATGCATCCCACCTCTTATAGTAAAAAGCTGGACAATCACAATATGTATAATAACAAATTAAAAGTTTCAAGATTGTGAAAAAATTCAATAATTCACTTGACAAAAATTTTAATGATTCATAACTCAAAACTAAATTAATGCATTAGGTCAATTCCAGACAAAAAAAGGTTATTAAATCAAATCTGGTTATGCAATCAAAAGCAACAATACTAATATAAAAGTTATAATCCAATTAATAAAAACTTTAGTGAATCATACAAAAAGCAAAATAGATGTCATTGGGTGAGTTTTGAAAAATCCTAAAACAGAAAAAATATTTATTAAATCTAATGACATTTTGTGAATGAAACTAAACATAGATCTTTAAATTAGAAAATGAATCATATAAAATTTTATCATAACTAGCAAATTTTGAAAAAAGAAACATAAATAAACAATTAAAATTTCCGAAGATCTATAAGTAATTAGAATTTATTAAATGATAAGTCATAAACATATCATTGAAAATAAAATAAAAATAATTAAATGCATAAATCATATAATAAATACTTATTATTGTGAAGGCAAAGAGAATAAAATATCAAACATTAGATTATCAATCCCCTAGTAGAAAAGCAAATTGGGCTAAATATAACAACTTATGAAAAATAAATAAATTATTGAAAGGACAATGTATAATGAAATTGAATGTTTTCATCCAAATGGGACTTCTAATTAATGCCTAAAAATAAAAAAAGATTTTACCATTTCAGTTTTTAAAATTCCAGAATAGTGTACACATTTATAAAGCTTAATATAATTTATCAGAGATTAAAAATAGGATAAAATCTTATCATTAGTAAATGATTGTTGTAAAAGTGAACTAGGAATTGAGAGAAATTATGAAATAAAATAAAAATTAATTTTAAAATGTAAAATTTTAATGCTTGAAGACAAAGTTGTATATATTTATTCTGTAAATAGACAGTTTAATAAATTAAAAACCACAAATTTGTTTTTTAAAAAATCATATTCAAATTAATAGACTGACTAAATTTACTTTTAAGTTCTATTTTTAACACTTGAACAATAACATTATTTAAAAGTACATGATCTATCATATTACTTATAAATTATCCTTATTTAATAACCACAAAATTAAACCTAATAGCCTTTGTTCAGAGATTATAAACTGCATTATGGATAATTTATTTGAAATGTAGAAAATAATTTGTTTACTTTACTTTTCTTGACATAATCAATATTCAGCTTTTATTAGTAACCATGATTTTTCATAAATTAAATTATACATATGTCATATTTTTTTTTTATAATGAATGTATGTATATTCTTAGCTATGTGAAGATCATGATTTTTTTTTTTAAAAATGCAGATAAACTTACTATATATTTGATAACATATTGACACAATATGGGATATGAGACCTATTTGTACATCATGTTTCAAATAATTTCCACTTTATACTGGCAGAGAATTTTTCATGTAAGCCTATATTATACATAAATTAATACTTTTCTCATTATTAAATATAAATATATTCCAAATCTTCTGTTTTGTAGTGAAGTGCCTTTTTGCATGTAAATATTTTTATACTATTAAAAAAATAACTACTATTAAAATGTTCATACAGAAATGAAGTTTATTTTAATCCACACTTCTTTTCAGCTAAGTATATAATATGTATATAATATTCATCTTTCCAAACAAAATGCAAATGTTTAGCCTTCATATTAATTACATTTTATATTTTGATATGAAGCCAAAAATAATAAATAAAAACTTTAGAACAAACATACAATACATTTTTACTCATTAAAAAGCCAAGGCAAAATCGATTCAATTTCATATTGTATTTTCTTTTTTCTTTTATATTTAATTAATACAGTATACTTACAAGATTTCTGGTTGATAAATACGATTTGTTTTTTGTTTTGTTTTTTGTTTTTTTTGCATTTTAATTATAGAAAAATTAGAGATCAAAGTCTACTTCTACATTTCATTTATGCTGTACAGTTACAACATTTTAATTTAATATCGCAGCAAATACTTTTGCTCAAATGTATATATATATATGGCCAGATTGTATCAATAAGCGAGATGATACGTGCAAACTTCCTCCTATTTGGAAAGATTTCTTTAAAAAAACATTCTTAAATTTAACATTTTTGCTATTGGTGGGATTTTTAATGTTTTATTCAAACCAGTGATTGTAGCGCCTCTACAACCGTCTTTCTACCTTTTTATAACTCTGTGGATGGCTTGTGTGACCAAGTCAAAACGTCAGTATATTGATATTAAAAGTTTTCAACACGGATGAACCCGCAAAATATGTATTTTATATATATATGCAAAGATAAATATACCTGTATTATAAAAATATGTATATGTACGAACAATATGTATATATACACATGATTATATGTATAATTGAGTAGTATTGTTTATAATTAAAAAGAATATATATATATATATTTTAAAAAAAATGCAAACTTATTATATTTAAATAAAATAAATCGCATGAAATTAGACTGACAGGGTAAAGACCCCCCTCTTAACAGTGTATTTTAGAGAATTGATGATGGGTAAAGCATTAATCACTATCCTTATTATTTATTGGGTGATGAAACTTCAGGCAGATTTTTTATTCTTGTCTAACCTTCTATTTAAAATATAATTAAATATTCATTTGGTGATGAATATTAGATTGTTAGCTGGTTTAACTGAGATTCAACTACCTGAAACAAATCCTAAGTTTAATTCAAACACAGAAATGTTTTTAAAATTTTAATTCTTGATCAAACTTATTCTCTTAACTTAACAAAAGGGTAAAACAAAAATAATCTGTAATTTCGAATCTTGGCATTTAAATATACGGGACATTATTAACTTCTTCTCTATGTCATTGGGGAAAGTACTGGTGATGATTTTTTCCTAAAAAGAACTGTTTAAATACTCTTTTACATTTTTACATATAGCTCAATTTAGATGCTACACTGCATTTAGTTTATTTAATAGCATTTCAACAAGAAGTAAAGTCATTAAGAAATCGAACAGAAGGTTATCTATTTCTTTCTGGCTTTCTGAATCAGAAAATTAGCCAATAATTTTCTAATATAGTAAAATCAATTTTAAATTTACTAGTTTATATCTCAATTACTGCTAATGCAATTTGAAGGTTTATAGTCATGGCTGACTTTAAGAAATGATAATTAAAACAATTTTAAATATGTTTCAACATCAAGGTAATTAATACCTAAAAGTTTATTCTTATGTTTATTAAGTTTGCATAGTATTTATGTATTCACATTTGTATTTTCATGACTTTTAGTTTAGTATTTTATATTTTTTATAGCTGATATATAGCAAATAAATATTTGTATTTTAAAACTGATTATGTTTACAATGTAAAAATAATATGGTGATAGTTACAAGCACATGTAAAATAATCTCAGGAAAAGCTAGTTTCAGACGTCAAAAATGTCTCTTATAAAAAAAAAATATTGATATCGAATGGCAAATAAATGTTAAAGAGAATTACAGCGGGTGTATGTTAGAGAAAGAAACAGTGACCGATTATTTCAAAAAAATAAAATTGAAACAATCAAAAGAATGACTGCAATTCGTATTTTACTGCTTTTTTAAAAAACATTAACCAGTAAAAGCTTTTTTAAATTTTATTTTACAGGTGGAATAATATAAAATATAGCAAAACTATATAATTTACATATCGATTTTATTTTTTCAGTTGTCTATGCATTACTTTTAAAAGGTCGGAATTAAAATATTTTATATTTGGGTCACTTATACAAGACGCTCAATGATTATGTAATAAAACAATAGAAAGATTATTGATCAAATATTTAATTAGTTAGCAACTATTTTTGAGTATTTTGATAAAATCAACCAGATAAGCGTAAAGAACGAAACGAAGAACATTAAATGCTGCATCAAACGAATCTCCAAAACAATTCTTATCTGTCTTAGTATTAGAAAAGAAGCATTTCCAGCATGCTACAGTTAAAACCTTTGACTATTAGACAAAAGTTATGGTACGTTTTTAAAAACAATTAGTACAAATTAACTGATTTACACATAATCATCGCATTTTTGCAGCAAAAAAAAAAATTAATAAATATAAAAAATATAAAATTACAAAATAGAAACATTATTGAAATAAGTTTATTTTTTCAATAATTTTATTTTAAAATGTAGGTATTTATTAATTTATATAGTGAATTAGATTTATTGTATTTAATTTATGCATTTAAGATTAAATAAAGTTTAAGTATATCCTGACAGAAAATGATATAATAAAATCGGGTGATCATAATATTTAATGAAAATACCAGTCATTTTATCTGGCTGAAGCTTAATTACTACTACTATATAACATTTTTTTAATTTAAAGATGTTTGAACAAGGGTATTAATTTATAAACAAAATAGATCATTTAGTTTATAATTGACTTTTCTATTTTGTCTATTATTCTACTTGATATATATATATAAACTTTTTTTATAGACCTGAAGGAATCTAACCTATTTTTAATTATATTTGAAAATTATATATATATATATTGTACCGGTCAAAACATGTTGATCCATCTAACATGAGCTGGAACTCAATGAAATGTACTTCAAACCCAGTCAAGCCTGAGATTTAGGTCAGGGACCAAGCTGGATTTAAACACATTCCCTAAATGCCATATCAAACACCTAATAAATAACATATAATGATGTCATATGAGAATTTATTCTTAAGTCCGGCCCACTAGCAGAGTGAAGAGACAATGAGACACCTATTAATTATGACTTAACTAAAATATGTATATGCATGGTTGTACATGTGTAAATGGAAAAAGAGAATTTGAATGACTCAAACAAGTTAGACAATATAAAATTGTTTAATATAATGACAAATTATATACATTATGAATTATTTGCATACATTAGTATGTGCATGAATGAGCAAGTGATCTACCAAATGGTAGATAATTACATATTTGGATTCACACTGACAATTCTCATATGCTCTTTTATTAACTAAATGGTATATATAATTTAACACACATCTTTGGTGGGTATGGTATTAAGATGCCAATCAATTCTTAAAAAGATTATATAAGATTGCCATTAATGTTTTGATTTATGGTTCTGAAACTTTGTGACTAACACATGATTTTGGGGAGCATTCCGGGATTCATTACAGATAAAATATAAACTGTTTTCACACCATTATGGTCGTGAAAATAAGTAAAGCACATTTAAAAATTACATTTAGTTATATGACAAAATATTTATTGAAGATTCTTTTAATTAGCATTTAAAAGACAGAACATTTGATTTCCCCCCAAGGCAGATAGATAGTCTTAAATATAGAAATAAATTATGACGTAGGGTTATGTAATAAGACTGAAATAACATTATTAATAAAACTAGTGATACTCAGAAGTATATATATATATGTACTTTAATAAAAAAAATTAACAATAATAAATATTGAAAAGTTAAACTTTATAAATTTTTGGCGCGCATCTCAATTATATACATAATATATATATATATACGTGACTAAAGGAGCAGGACGGGATATAGGATTTAAACACAGGTTAGTAGATAGAACTGTGAAGCTCAATCTTAAGCTAAGTTTGACTGCTTCAATATATATATATGACCATAACAATTTTATGTAGTTAGTTTTATATTACTTGTATCATTATATAATAGACATTCATTTTTGTTACACAAAACAACAGACTAAATCTTTAAGGTATTCAAATATTGAAGAATTGGAGTATTATCTTATTTGTAATAGATTTTAAAGCCTATAAACATTGAGGATTGCCAATTCCTCTACAAGCTTTATGATAAATGCTTAGCCAGAGCCAGCACTTAAAATATCTCTGTCAGAAACTGCTGGCTCTGGCTAAGCATTTATCATAAAGCTTGTAGAGGAATTGGCAATCCTCACTGTTTATAACTTACAAGCTTAAGAGATAGGGTCATGTGATCTATGAATTGATCTATGACTTTTATTTTGACTATTTTAAAGCCTATAGATTTAAAATATAATACTATAATTTATTTATAAAAAGTATAACTTATATCTAAAAACCTGGAGAATATATTATGAGAAACAAATAATAACCAATTAGATATAGTCATTCTGAAACAGGATATTGTATGATAAAAAGGAAAAGAAAGAATTTATTGATTTGTTGATAAAAAGTAATATAATGATATAGTTATTATGTGTGAAAAGTAAAAATTAATCATATATAGTAATTTAGTAAGGAATAAACTGTTGTAAGGAAACTAAAAGTTGTTCCAAAGGATCAATTAATCATACAGCTATACCCATGAATAAATAAGAATAATAATGAAAATATTAAGGCTTTATATAAAAAAGAGAAATATTAACTAAAAATAGCATAGTACATCAAGAAAGAAATATAAAAAATTAGGCTTTAGAATGACGATTATAATGGCGATGTTTGATAATAGTCATTTTTATCAGAGAAAACTGGAAGGAATCTTCTAATTGAAAACAAATTTAGAAGCAGAAAATGGTAGGTATTAATTTTAATGGAGTTTAGTAAATGAACACTTTCAAATTTATATGGGAAACAGTGTATTTAATTATTAACATACTGTAATATAGCGATAATTAAGGTAATTTGGATGTAAGGTAAAAGGAAAAAAAAATCCATAATTACAAATTAATTTTTGCCCAATTGTAGTGATGACTATTAAAATAAAATTTGATGCTGTTTTAAGATAAGTAATATTTACCGAATATTATAAGTAATCATAAAGAAAAAATGGTGCTTACATATTAAGTGGTGAAATTTTAGACTTCATTAGCTATGATTATTTATTATTGCTAAATATTTGAAAGATTTAAAGAATCATTTTTAACAATGTTGTAAATAACAACTCCACATTCTGTATTAATGTCAATTTATTTACGTGACAAAAGATGGCTAGAAGTTAATAAAGAATGTATAATTGATATAAAAATATTCTAGAGATCTTCAACAACTAATCTTTGAAAGTTAAATTTACTTACTATCAAATATTTAGCAATCATAGATTATCATAATGATTTTAATGAAGACTAAAATTTCACCGCGGCCTATTACACAAGTACGAAAAATTCAACTACAAAATTTTAAATAGAATACTTTTATAAATGTCCCTGAAAATGTAAAATTTTCACTTTATTTAATTGCATATTTTTATTGCAGCATTTTACCAATCTTGAAATAAAATTTTATTTAATTTCAAGAAAAAAATGAAATAATGGAACAAGAAAAGTGATTGAAATGAACTAAAAACATCTGATTAGTAATAATCATTAGTGTGTTTATCTGAAATGGATGACGTCAAAGTTGTGAGTGAAAAAAGTTTCACAATGATAAATGAAAACGTAACAATTTAATCTAGATAAATACTTTGCATATAATAAAGATATATATGAGAGATTGTGATCTGGGCCAACTGTGGAGTGCTGGTTCAGCACGAAATGCACCTTGGGGGTCATTTGTCTTTTATTATATCTTTATGTATATGTATTAAAAAGAATGGGGAAGTATGGAGATGTTTATTATATCTATACAAAAATCTAAGGTAAAATCTTACACAATTATTTTTTTTATAATTTTTAGTGGCATTCAATGTATATAAAACATTAAAATTATTATGACTTTATTAACTGTACAACTTTCTCTGGCAATTAAAACTAATAAAGTATAAAAACTAAAAGAGAATAATGCCTTTAATCAGACGTGCGACTTAATTTATTTACTCAGAGAAAAGGAAAGTGTCTACTAATAATGATAATAAAAATAATGAAAGAAATATTTTAAAGCTAATTACATTTTTTGTAATGTATTTTTCAATTATTATTTAACAGTAACACTGAATTATAATACAAAGTATTACAATGTAATATGCAATAACTATTTTATATTCATATATCTAAGTATTAATAGATAAATTATTTTTTTTATTGAATTGAAATATATCTTCTACAAATTATTTCATTACATGTCATATTTTTTTAGGAACACAATAATAATACAATGTTCTGTATTGGCTATTATTTATTGACTTAAATATTACAATGAGTAAGTAAACTCTCTATTGACTAATGTTTGTAGTTGTGTAAAATGCATGTAAATATAAAAAGTGTATAATTTCCTCCTACTTCTCTACTTAATGCACGCTATAA
This sequence comes from Epiperipatus broadwayi, assembly GCA_028023455.1. Lineage (NCBI taxonomy): Eukaryota > Metazoa > Onychophora > Udeonychophora > Euonychophora > Peripatidae > Epiperipatus > Epiperipatus broadwayi. Next base: position 18,522 of record JAQFVV010013862.1, read on the forward strand.
TATAATTTTCAATTTACTTCTAGTTGTAAGAATTACTTTATTTTTGTTATTTTTAGGATTGTCACCTAATTTGAAAATATTTTAAATAAATACTAATTTAAAAATTGTATAGTATTTTGTTATATATTAATTCTCTCCATTATAATTACATTAGACAACTACCATAGTATTAAAACTGGTCTAGTTTTATTAGATTATTTCATTTGCCCTAGAAAAGATAAAATCTTAAACAATATTTATTCATCATTTGTTCCATACACATTCAATCAGTCTCATGTTGCAATGAAATAGTACACAAATATTTTAATGTTATAAATAGGCATATGATTTTTTTCTTCTGGATTTCCAATCAGCTAATTATCTAATTACGGGTTAGTTAAATGGGATGTAGTTATTTTTTATCTTGATATAATTGAAGGCAAAATGAATTTAAAACTACATTATCCAGCATTTGGAAAACCTGGTGAATAATGTCTTTTCCTTTATTATTATTTTTTGAAAGCTATTGAAGGAGGGTGGGGCATTACCCTTCAGTAGGCTATTTAAATAATGTTTTTTTTTTTTTATCTAATACTTTATATATATATAAAAACAATGTCTAGCAATTTACCTCCTTAAAAAATGAATTTTAAAAACAAATATGTATAATTTTAAATATTCATTTATGGATTAATTTAATTATTTTATTTTACAAGGAAGTGCTGGATAATAAGTGAGAGGATGATAATATAACCCTATTTCTTGATCCGCAAAAAAAAAATAAGGTATTAAATTTAAAAACTATGATTTTTATATTTATATGCAAACATATTTCATTTGAAAATGTAAAAAAAAATACATTGTGAATCTTTTTGTTCTGCAAATAATAATAATAATAATAATAATAATAATAATAATAATAATAATAATAATAATAATAATAATAATAATCTCAGCATGTTTGTTAATCAAAAAAGTAGTATTTATGTTGTAATGCAGAAAATTTACAATTATAGATACTAAAACTATTGTTACTATGATTTTATCAATATGATTTTCAAATTAGATATTTTATAACTTGATACTAAAATTTTATTTAGTAATTAAAAATTTATTTGCCAAAATGGTTTTTCTTTTAATTCCTAAAAAAAAATTGATAATAATATTTTTTTTTTTTAATTATTAAAATGTATTTAAACAATGCACTAAATCTCTATTTTAGTTTTATGACAAAAAAAAAAGTTTCTAAAACGTAAATGGATCTTGTTTTTAAAAAAAAGAATATATATATTCATATTGACAAAAAAGAAAAACAGTATCTAAAAAAACCCACAAAGATGTAAATTATTAATATAAAGTATTTTTGATAGAAATTGTAATTTATCTAAATATAATTTACAGCAAATATCATAATTACCTTTAAGCAATTTAAATAAAACTTTGATATAGTTTATTAGGCTTACTTGTAAAATAAATAACTTTCTTGCAAAATATATTTATTTTAAAATCAGGAGTGACACAAAATGAGATATTTTAACTTTTTTAGAAATATATTATAGACAAGATATATTTTATTTTAGTAAAATAATAATTTCAAAAGCAATATATATATATATATATATATTGCTTTTGAATATATAAACAATATATATATATATATATATATATATATATATATTGTTTTTAAATTTATTCAAAATTTGTTTTTAAGGACCCAAAAAAAAAATGGTAGGTTTTTATTTAGCAACCATTCATATTATTAAATATAAGTAAACATATATACATAGAGACAAGTTATGAAAGCCTTGTATTAAGACTTTTGCAAAAAAATATTTGGCAAAACAATGAGGTAAAAATAAATTGTATTACTATGTTAAACAGTACTATTAGTTGATGAACAATCAATTTGTCTGATGATACTGAAATACTGGTAATGAAAACAAAAATCTTATTATTAGTCAATTCTATTAAACAAATCAATAAATGTATGAAATGATGCAGTAATATTGTTTTACTTAAAATGTAGTGATTTTAACATGTAAAAATATAAACAAATAATTTATATGAAGGTTTGTGATGATGGTGTTCTAGCTGTAATTTTATGTTGGTCTATTTCCATCATCTAACATGTGTGTTGAATGTTTTTAGAAAAGTTTAATTTTATTTAAACTTTTCTAAAGACATTCAACACACATATTAGATGATGAAAATAGTCCAATATAAAAATACAAATAATTTCTATGTTGTCTAAAATTAGAATCTTCAGCATTATCAACATCATTTTTTAAAAAATATTAAAGCATATTTCTAAACAAAAAAACGTTATTTGGAATAGAAGTTCCAAGATTTTTAAGCATGATTGTAGCATGAAAAGAAAGCATAGAAGTGTTGTATTATGGATAAAAAAATTGCTCAACCAGATTTCATAACAAATTAGAGCATTCTTTATAAAAATGATTAGCTATCAAAAATGTAAGTAAAAATTTAAATGATCTTTTAAATTAGTGAATACAAATAGTGAAATGAAATTCAAAATGTGCAATAAACAACTGTACATATTGTGTATTGAAATGAGGTTAATCCATAAACAGATATTGTTATATGACTGTATAAATTACTTTCAAAAGAAAATGTTCTAACATAATTTTTCAAATTTTGAATAAAAATTGACACATTTTTAAAAGTCAATTTTAATTAAATATTTTAAAATTTCTCTGTATACTGCGATAATTGTTTATATAGTCAACAGATTTTCATTAGTAACTAACTTAAAATCATCACTAAATCAAAATCAGGAGCCTCTGTATTTATAACAACAGAATAAAATCTTTTATTAAAGAAACGTCATTTTTGCTTTAATTTTTTTTTAAATGTTTTATATGAAAGCAACATTTTTTTTTTCAAATTTCTAAATAGAAGCTCAAGTTGTGCAAAACTATTTAATGAAATTAAATACATTTAAAGAAGATATAAATGTGGGAATATGTGATAAATTTTTTCAACATAATTGAATTCTATCAGAAGAAAATTTATTTGAATTATCAATGTTTGAGAGTTTAGGAGTATAATTTAAATATAACTAAAGTATTTTACCTAAATTGTGATTACAAATGTAAGAAGAATGATTAGAAATGTAATAAAATTGTTACTTCCATTTAAAATAACTTATTTGTCTGAAAATAGATTTTCTGTAATGGTTGATAAAAGAAAGGTGATTTTAGAAAGCAACAAGTTTTACAATAAGAATTCCATTAACTAATTTTATCGAAATCATAAGTAACAAATTAATGAAGATAAAGAGCAACAAAAACATTAAATATAATCTTCAATTATTTTCTCCATAATATAATTGTTTTTTAAAAATAAATAATTTAAACTATTTTAGTGAATTTTATAATTTTGAATCAGTCTATTTAATTCAAAATTATCAGTCTTACATTTTTCTATAATTATCTTTCAGAAGAAATTGACTCAATGTTACTTTTCAAAAGATTCTTGTCAAAAATTAATAATTATATATATATATATTGTAACGTTTAATTATATACGTTGCAAATATATTGGCATTTGGTAAAAGCTAAAAAATAAAAGTAAATTTATATTTTTTTTTTTGACTAATTTTTTTTTTTTTAAAAAAAAAAAAAAAATGTACAATGAAAGTTAAATTATTCTTTCGTATTTTTTTTTATGTAATCAGAAATAAAAGTAGAATTGGAGAGAACAAAAGAATTCCAAAAGCAAGTAAAAAGATAAGCTAAAAGAAAAATATTTTAGCTAATTAAACATGGCCGAAAAACTTGATAAAAAATGAGAACTTAGCAATTGAAAAATGATAAAGACTGTATAAGATTATAAACACAAAACGCCATGATAATAGCATGCGCAGAAGTCGGAAAACTGGGCCTCTAGTATAAAAGGCAAAGGTCAGTTTGAAGAACATCTTGTTCATTGGTTTCTCTAGTTGGTCTTGGATAACAATAATATATCCAAGATCGCTCTATGCTGAAGTAATTCAGCATGTCGGAGTGAACCAGAGCTTCTGAAGATATCGTGCCTGAAGATGTATACTAGAAAAGCTTTTGTGACCGACTAGGAGAATGGACCGCAAGATCAACTAATAATCAAAGAACATGAGCTCATTTTAACCCTGAAAAACTATGCATAGTTATCTACAACCATCATGAATTCACTAAAACTTATTGGTAAGTTATGCTTCATTATCCTGATTGTGACAAATTTAAGCGTTCGCAAACAATTCTTAAAAATGTATGTATAAAAGGATCCTGATAGTGACTTTAATTTAATTGATCAAGAGACTCTTATTTAATCAAGAACTTTTTAATTGTTTAACTGTTATTATTTTTTATTAATATTTCACATCTGAATTAAATGTGTTCTCTCCAATTTATTTGATAAATAATTGCCTTTCAAATTTTATTTTTTAATGTATTAGAATAAAAAATATTTCTAATACCAATTTTCATTTGTGCGTTATTACTAATAGTTATTAATTTTTTTATTAATTTATTATTAGTTTAATAAGATTTAAAATGTAATTTACCTTTGCCAATATGTTTGAATAAGCACAGGAATATTAATCTTAAAAAAATAATTCTCGTTACAGTATGATGTAATACCGATTAAGTTAAAAGTATTTTTCTTTTTTTTATTCGTGAGATGTTATTTGACTATTTCAGCAGATTCTTTAGAATAAAAGGTCCTGGCACCCATATTAAATAAATTAAAAGCTGATTTCATCAATAGCATAATTTTCAACTATTAATAGGCCGAGTTGATCAGGAAATATAGCTATGTTTTTAGAATAGAAATACAACTTTCTTCTTTTTTGACATAGCTTGATCAACTCATGCGCAGTTTATATTAGTGTGTAGAGGCCTATCAAAATGGAAAATGTTATAATGGCTTACCCAACTCGAGCTTCAATTTAACTACATCTTGAGATAAGTTGTAATGATAAAGAACGTTACAACGATGACCCAAAGAAACTCACAGCCAGAAAATAAATAGTAATTTAAAAAAAAAAAAAAAAAATTATAAATAAAAAACTAACTAATTAAACCCTGATTATTAAATTATAAAAAAATATATTTTTTTAATATGACTTCCAGAGAAAAAAAAAATGTATATTTTTTTTGACTGTCTAAAAAAAACACGATTGTGGCTGATGTAGACGTAAGTCACAAGTATTTGACCAGGTAGGCAGTTACTGAAGAGGAGAAAAACATAGCCCCTAGTCTTAGTAAGCAGTATATTAACATAAGACCACCTTTATATGCCCATCAGACTATTTCTAGCAGGGATCCCAATAAAGGGGAAGGCCGATCAATTTGCACCAAATTGCCGCGAGCCTGTAAGACTCAAAACAATGAGCAATGCTTGTTAGTGCTTATAACTTGGGCTTCTTATCATTAATATTACATTAAAGCAGAAAGGACACAGATGAATGTGAAATATTTTCCATTCCCGCCATGTTTGACCTAAAAGTGGGCGTTAAAGCTGAACGTAACTTGTGAATGAATCTACGGAATATATCAGCACGCTACTACATAAAAAAAAAACCCACGAATATGAATTTAAAAACTTAAAAATAAAATTAGTGTAAACCCCTATTTTATTCTCATCATCCGGGCACTGGTGGTATTGTAATGTTTAATTATATATGTTGCAAATATATTGGCATTTGGTAAAAGCTAAAAAATAAAAGTAAATTTAGATTTTCTTTTGACTAATTTTTTTTTTTAAAAAAAAAAAAACGTACAATGAAAGTTAAATTATTCTTTCGTATTTTTTTTTATGTAATCAGAAATAAAAGTAGAATTGGAGAGAACAAAAGAATTCCAAAAGCAAGTAAAAAGATAAGCTAAAAGAAAAATATTTTAGCTAATTAAACATGGCCAAAAAACTTGATAAAAAATGAGAACTTAGCAATTGAAAAATGATAAAGACTGTATAAGATTATAAACACAAAACGCCATGATAATAGCATGCGCAGAAGTTGGAAAACTGGGCCTCTAGTATAAAAGGCAGAGGTCTGTTTGAAAAACGTTTTGTTCATTGGTTTCTCTAGTTCATCTTGGATAACAATAATATATCCAAGATCACTCTACACTGAAGTAATTCGGCATGTCAGAGTAAACCGGAGCTTCTGAAGACATCGTGCCTGAAGATGTATACCAGAAAAGCTTTTGTGACTGACTAGGAGAATGGACTGCAAGATCAACTAATAATCAAAGAACATGAGCTCATTTTAACCCTGAAAAACTATGCGTAGTTATCTACAACCATCATGAATTCACTAAAACTTACCGGTAAGTTATGCTTCATTATCCTGATTGTGACAAATTTAAGCGTTCGCAAACAATTCTTAAAAATATACATATAAAAGGATCCCGATAGTGACTTTAATTTAATTGATCAAGAGACTCTTATTTAATCAAGAACTTTTTAATTGTTTAACTGTTATTATTTTTTATTAATATTTCACATCTGAATTAAATGTGTTCTCTCCAATTTATTTAATAAATAATTGCCTTTCAAATTTTATTTTTTAATCTATTAGAATAAAAAATATTTCTAATACCAATTTTCATTTGTGTGTTATTACTAATAGTTATTTTTTTTATTAATTTATTATTAGTTTAATAAGATTTAAAACGTAATTTACCTTTGCCAATATGTTTGAATAAGCACAGGAATAATAATCTTAAAAAAATAATTCTCGTTACGGTATGATGTAATACCGATTAAGTTAAAAGTATTTTTCTTTTTTTATTCGTGAGACATTATTTGACTATTTCAGTGGACTCTTTAGAATAAAAGGACCTGGCACCCATATTAAATAAATTAAAAGCTGATTTCATCAATAGCATAATTCTCAACTATTAATCGGCCAAGTTGATCAGGAAATATAGCTATGTTTTTAGAATAGAAATACAACTTTCTTCTTTTTTGACATAGCTTGATCAACTCGCACGCAGTTTATATTAGCATGTAGAGGCCTATAAAAATGGAAAACATTATAATATATATATATATATATATATATATATATATATATATATGTATTTATATATATATATATATATAGTGACCCCATCCTACCAAGTGTGAACATTTTTATTGTATCAACATTTATCATTACAAATATGTTGGATCACTCAATAAAAGTGTTAAAAAATGCTAATCTACATTCTCCAACTGCTAAAGAATATTTAATTATTATTTGTTGTTTAGTTTATATTTTAACTCATTATCTACATTTGAAAAAAAAATTGAGTATCTAGAACAATGTTACTTATATTATTATTTTTTTACTGTTTAGAAATTCAATTTATAAAAAATTCAATAAGATTGCTGTTGAAAGATAAAATGCTATTTCATCTTGCTAACAAAATCTAATTATAGTTCAGCATATTTATTAACAGAAAATTATTTTTTTTCTTAAAAGCTAATTTTCTTTAACTTATTAAAATAATAACTTGAGATAAATTTGTTTGCTTTAAATAAAGCAAAAGATTTTTTGTTGTTGTTGTAAAGAATGTTTATTGCTAAAAAACACATTTTCAACTTACACATTATTTATATTTGTTTCATAAAGGTTTCAAATGCAGTCATTTTCACAATTTGTGAAACTAATGTTTGTAGTTTTTCTTCTGATAACCTTTAGTGGATCCACCTGGTATGTCTACAAATGGTGTTTATATTCAGATCCAATTATTACTTTTTAGGTAATTGAATATTTTTAAATGAGTTTACAGCTTATTTTTATTTAACCACTCATAGTCTTTGCCTACAAATAACTAATTGTTTGTTAGTAGATGAATATGTAATTATTTTAGATAGAAAGTACATTGAGAAAACAAAACTGTTAAATCTCTCCCCAATTAATGGTTAGTTAGCTTTGTAATGGGATTACAATAGGATTTATTTATCTGAGGGTGGTAAATTTAAGAATATAACATTTTACCTATAGATAAAATATTTCATCAGAAAAAGAAAGTCAAACAATCTTATTAAACTAAAAACTCTAAAACATTAAAAAATGACTAAAGGAATATTATCATAATATCAAACAGCATAAATTTTATTTCTTCTACTCTCTGAACACTGTTTACAAAGAAATCATCAGAATATAATTTCTGTAATGTATTATTTAATTTAAAAAGTTAAAGAGTTAAAAAGTCAAATTAAAATCTTAATGCTATGAAAGTACATATATAATATAAATAAAATGTCCATTAATTAAAACAATATTGTAATTATAAAAAAATAATATATTTATTGCTAATAATTTATTAAAAACAATCTTTAAATCTGCAGAAGTACTTTCAGTTAATTTCTTAAACCTGCCTCAACTGCCATTAAATTAAAAAAAAACAAAGCAGAAGCAAACGTCATCAATTCAAACCATCATTTGTATTGATGATGTTTACTTCCACTTTGTTTTTGTTTTTAATTTAATGGCAGTTGAGGCAGATTTAAGAAATTAGCCTGAAGTACTTCTGCAGATTTAAAGTTTGTTTTTAATCAATTATTAGCATTATATATATATATATATATATATATACAGACATATTTATTTATATATATATATATATATATATATATATATATAATACAAATAAAATGTCTGTTAATTCAAACTATTGTAATAACAATAAAAATAATAAATATAATGATAATTAACTATTATATACAGTCTTTCAATATGCAGAAGTACTTTTGATTAATTCCTTAACCTTCATCAACTGTTGTTAAATTCAAAAAACATAACAGAAACAAATGGCATTAATTCAAATCCCATGAATCCCAAATTTTAATATTTGCAGCCCGTTTATTAATGGTAATCATTTTATTTCTATTTATTAAAACCATAATAAAAAAAAAATTCAGGAGACAATTTTAATAAATATAAATAAAATGAATATAATTAATAAACAAGATGATCTCATTAAGATTCAAGATTCATGGGATTTGAGTTGATGACATTTGCTTCTGTTATGGTTTTTGAATTTAACGACAGTTGATTAGAGATAAGAAATTAACCAAAAGTACTTCTGTAGATTGAAATACTGTATATAATAGTTAATTACCATTATATATATATATATAATCAACTGAACATGACTTGCAAAAGCAAGAAAAAGCCTTGCAATTTTATGTTAAAGTTATTTTTAATAATTTAAACACTAAAATAAAAAAAAAATTTCTAATGTCAGAATGTTTTTTTTTTTAATTGACAATCAAAAAAAAAAAATCAGATAATAAATTTATTATCTATTATACATTTATATATATATATAAAAACAATAAATTATTATAATTTTATGCTAAAAGATTTGTTCAATACTAAATGAAATATAAATTGTGATGGCAAGTTCAATATTAAATTTGTATTCCTTTAGCAGATGTCAATCAAGGAAAACTGAATACTCAATTTTCTATCTATAATACAGTATATCAAAAAAAAATTAAACTAATCTTGAAACACTCAAATGTCTGTATAATCCAAAAATAAACAAATTATGATTCTACATTAAAAATTTATTTACAGTAATAAAAATATATATACGATGGCAATTTTTATCAGATTCTTATATTATTATTATTAATTTTTTTTAAAAAAAACATGGTGTTTTAATTTTCCATAATACATTTTAATAAATACCTTAAACTTATCCTTTAACTATGTAAAATTCCCAATTTTTTTAAATAATAATTTTCAAAAAATTAAAAATTTGAAAATTTTTAGACTAAAACTTAAAAAACTTTATTAAAATGTGTGTACAGTTTTAATATCTACACAAGATTATCCAAGTCCTTGATCACATGATCAAACAGAATCATATTCTTATTTTATGGTAAATTTCAATTTATTGTTAAATTCATCAATATGCAATTATTTACAATTTCAAAACATTTGCAATTTTATATTAAAGTCAACATTTGCAATTTTGTATTAAAAGTAACAATTTTAATGTTTGTGCAAAATTCTTATTCTTTATAGGAATATATTCTCAAATTACATTTCTTTTTCATGAAAAAGTTGAATTGTTAAAAAACAATGTCATTATATTGACCATTTATTCTCAACTCTGTGTAATGTTTAAAACCAAAAAGTTTGCAATTCTACTCAAATGTTTATTTTAAAATGTAAACAAAAAATACATTTTTATGAAGTGGTCATGTTAATGATAAATAATTTTTGACAAAATCTTACAAAGAAATATTAGTTATTTATTTGACTATTTACATAATCTCATCTTAAGAATGAAGTGTCATTAAAAAAATTTAAACTTTATTTTAACTCATTTTACACATTTAACTGATAGTACTGAGGTTATAATTTAGTACAAAGAAGACAATTTAATGACTATGGCAAATTATCCCATAAGCCAACACAGTGTGATTGTACATAATGTCTGGAAGTCACTAATTAACTTTGCTCTTAAGAAAAAAGTGGGAAAATCAGGAGAAATGTATAGATAGGCATTTGAAATTTCTACTGATTATTGCATTTGATAGAATAACTCAGATGTTTAAAGTATTATCTTAAAATTCAATATTAAACATCTAAGTTCAATTCCCATGCTAATACTGTCACTGGTCTGACCAGCAACACCTGAAGAAGAGAGGAATTTATACCATATAAAACATTGCATTAAATATTAATTGGTGTACTATTACTGATAGTTTAATGTATTTAAAAAGTTTAAATAAAGTTTATTTTTTCTAAAGACAGTTCTTAATAGTAGATGAAGGAAACTTTTCAACAATTAATTAATACTAATATCAAAAAACCTCTAGACAAAGATTTTATAAATATTTCCACTTTTATTATGATTTTTTAACCACTAAGTAATGAAAATTTTAAGAAAATATAACTAGTGAATGGACTTTATAATATTTTTTATTTAATTATTTTTTTAAAATAGTACATTATTTAAGCATTTCTTTTTCTTAACCATAACTTCTGCAATGACAGCTACTTTACAAGCAGTTGTCCCAGGTTAGTGGGTTTGCGTCCCAGCTGATGTTATGACGCATGAGAAAAAAAACTTATACTTAAACATTTTATTTAATATTTTAACCACTTTCCAGTTTATTAAGATGGTTACAGGTTTGTTCTTGAGGAACCACATGCATTTCCAAAAAGGTTCTGTATCAATACTCAATATTAGGTACAGATTCTTCAGATTAATGGTAAGCTATATTATTCGTATACCATTTTAAATGACTTCAATATTCTTAGAGTCTTTGTAAAATAGTTAGCACACCCATCACATGATATTTCATTGTATATTTGTTAATTTTATCTGTTATATATTTTGAAATAGCTACAGAGCTATTAGATTAATAATAGAAATAATATTAAAATAGTACAAAATTAATATTAATAAAAACATTTATAGTTTAAAAAATAAACTATTTTTTTTTAGCTTTCAATAAAACATATTTAATTTTTTCTTGAGGCTATAAGTACAGTAACTCATAAAACAAATACCTTTTCATTTGTATTTACATATACTTTATAATATATTAATTATTATTTACAAAATTTCAGATTAAATGAGAAAGCTAGCTAAATTTTAGTATTAAATAATTATTTCTAAAAGAAAATAAAGGTATTCAAATATTACATATTTTTCTAATTAAAAGAGAAGTAAAACATATATGTGATAACATTTATATATAGAGCACACAGACAAATTTTAATAAGTACGTAATCACTTATTACAGCTACAAAGCTATAAAAATCTACTATCTTAAATAGTAATTTTGTCTAGAAGCATGCTCTATTAATATACCATTTCAGAATCACTTAGTTATCAATAAGTGTTGTGAGCTAAAATTTATAAACTTTTAGTTAAAAATCACATCTAATTTAATGAAAAGATTTGACATAAAAAGCCAATGAAAAAAATTAATCAAGTCTTATTTTTCATATAGTTATCTAACTTTTCAAAGTTCTGCACTCTATTAATGAAACATAGAAAAAAACCATCTTCATATATATATATGAAAAACAAAAAAACACAAGTTAAAAACTTGCTAATGCTTGTATTTATGACAATAGATGGCGTTCTACCAAAAACACCATCAAGCGTAGTTTTTTGTTTACATAAACGTCAGAGCAAGCATTCACTATTTCTAACTTTAATTTCCATCTTCAGATCATGACTTCAAGCGATTTGCTATTGTCAGTGAAGGACAGGAATAAGAAAATAGATCTAAACACAAACTCTGAGCGTTTATGAAACAGTTTCTATTCAGCTTGCAAGCGTGAATCTTTTAGACATGTAATGTCTTCAAACTCAGCATAGCAAGCCAGATAGCTACATGGGTCTGATCTCAGTTCAGCATCACCACATAGTAGAAGCCTCTGCAATATATATCATTGCAAGAAAGACCTCAAAGGTACATTTATGAAACACAAAAAAACACAAGTTAAAATCTTGCTAACGCTTGTATTTATGACAATAGATGTAAACAAAAAATTACACTTGACAGTGTTTTTGGTAGACCACCATCTATTGTCATAAATACAAGCATTAGCAAGTTTTTAATGTGTTTTTTTGTTTTTCATAAATGTACCTTTGAGGTCTTTCTTGCAATGATATATATTGCAGAGGCTTCTACTATGTGGTGATGCTGAACTGAGATCAGACCCATGTAGCTATCCGGCTTGCTATGCTGAGTTTGAAGACATTATGTGTCTAAAAGATTGACGCTTGCAAGCTGAATAGAAACTGTTTCATAAACGCTCAGAGTTTGTGTTTAGAGCTATTTTCTTATTCCTGTCCTTCACTGACGATAGCAAATAGCTTGAAATCATGATCTGAAGGTGGAAATTAAAGTTAGAGATAGTGAATTCTTTCTCTGACGTTTATGTAACCAAAAAACTATGCTTGACAGTGTTTTTATTAGAATGCCATCTATTGTCATAAATACAAGCATTAGCAAGTTTTTAACTTGTGTTTTTTTGTTTTTCATAAATGTATCTTTGAGGTCTTTCTTGCAATGATATATATTTCAGAGGCTTCTACTATGTGATGATGCTGAACTGAGATCAGACCCATGTAGCTATCTGGCTTGCTAGGCTGAGTTTGAAGACATTACGTGTCTAAATGATTCATGCTTGCAAGCTGAATAGAAACTGTTTTATAAATGCTCAAAGTTTGTGTTTAGATATATTTTCTTATTCCTGTCCTTCACTGACAATAGCAAATAGCTTGAAATCATGATCTGAAGGTGGAAATTAAAGTTAGAAATAATGAATGCTTGCACTGACATTTATGTAAACAAAAAACTACGCTTGATGGTGTTTTTGGTAGAACTCCATCTATTGTCATATATATATTGTAAGTATTGTGAAATATGCTGTTTATAGGGTGTCCATGTTGTGGGCCAATTATATAGAGAGAGAATTTCCTAAGTATAAATTTCCTTCATGCGACCGTGTTACAAGCCAATTGTAACTAAATAAAAGTCAATTCTAACAAATGAAAAGTTATGCTTTACTTCGTTAATTTTATAAAACCTTATTAAATTGACATAAAATGTATCTTTGTAATGTTTCGATCAGTCATCCATATTGTATTTCAAATATAACAAAAACAATTGGGAGAACTTACAAATATCACATATATTATTGGACAGTTTAAGCTAATTATAACTTTATTCTAACAAATGAGAATTTTATTCAAATGGTCACACATCCACATTATGGATTAATTGTACTATATTTAAATCTATATGGCATTTAAACATTTGCAGCTAAATTGCATGCCAATTGTAACATTTTAAGGATGGATCAGTGGATGCTTCATCATTCCCAGCTAACACTATTTTTGAAGCTCACTGGGATGATGATGATGGTATAGAACATCTATAATCTTAATTGCCAGTGCGCCAAATTGCAACTTTAATAAAATATAAAGATTAAATCTCACTTCAATAACTTTCAGTAATAATATGTAATGAATGGGTTAATAAATAATCAATCGATTCAGAAAGCACTGAGAATGCATTAAAATTAATAATATTAATATTCCGAGAAAGCCTTGGTTATTCTCAGCACATTTTCCCATTCACCATCATTAAAGCTGCAATTAAAATTTTATTCTAATTACAAAGTTCTATATCCATCTCCACCTTCCTGATCCACTCCTCCATCATCTTCACATCCATATGTCTATTACACTATTATCTATTTTACCATTAAATTTTACATTCTGCTAGATCATTTCTCCCATTATAATCTCTTCTCAGGGTTTTTAGAACAATTAGGTGTGGAAATTGAATAAGCTGCGACAGATTATTGGTGATAAACACTCCTCTCATGATCACCTCCAAGGTGATCTTGGGTTGTCTTTAATGTAGTTTAATATCTATTTACATTAAAGCTCGGAATAATTTAAGCTTATGAAATCTTTTAGAAATAGATTATGAACATATTCACAATTATAACAAAATTATAAAAAAGTGCATCTAGAGAGATGTTTGAATACAACAGATGGGAAAAAGATTTAATGCCCACCCCCTGCACTCGCTATTACTCAATAACTATCCCTATTCACAATTTATACTTCAACTATTTTATATTATTTGCTAATTCTAAGTATCGGAAATTAACCATTTTAAATAATTTTACAGCATATTTATTTACGAAAATGAAGATTCAAATATTAATAATAATATATTGATGTATGATTGGATTGAGATGTCTAGATAATAATAACCCACAAAAACATTGAGATATATGCAAATTTTACTTAAAACAAATAACAAATTTTATTGACAGACTATAATTCAATACAGAATATACACATTCTTGATGACTCGCATGGCTTTCCCCTGTTTTACAACCGTATTATGATACAAATAAAACTAAACAAATAAATATCCTTAAATCAATGGTCAATATCAATAGGTCCAAAATATCAATATTCATTTCCTAATTATCAGGGAATTACAATTACCATGGAGTAATATTAATATTAAATTAAAAAAAATATTATTTCCCTTCACATATATTATATTTTCGCTTTTATTTTATCCAAGCTACAGCGAATGCCAAATTTCTTCCTGTATGTAATGCTTTTAAATTACTGATTGTTTTAAGAGCTAATTCTTCCCAGAATAAAATTTAATAATTTTAATTAACTATTTTAAATTAACATTCCTTCGCAAATTTACTAACTTTATTTCATCACTTTGATCTAACATTCTTTTGCCCCAATCTTTACAATAGAGATACTTTATGCATGATGGGATTAAGTTAATGCTAACAAATTGGTATTTAGGTAAACCATCATCATAGTGCACATACTCTATACCCATGTTCTTATGCCCATAATAATATTTTAATATTACCTTCCCAGTGAAATTCTCAGCTGGCTGTGGAAATATTTAGGAGATAATTTTATTTACGCACTGCTTACACTTAAACATTCGTAGGTTTTATTTAACCCTTTATTTAGCATTGATTAACTTTATTGCTCTTGGCTCTAACTGATAAATCAAACTAGATCAACAAAACAATATTCAAGTACACCAATCACACATACATTATCTGCATTCATCCAGACATCAAATTGAGTTTGCAACCCTGTATCAACATTTATAAGTACTGCTTATATAAGCTATCTTTCATACACATGTAAGGAATATGAAACATTAACATGAGGCAGGCAGTGACCCGAATAAGAGAAAACCTTTTTACTAAGATTGAGATATGCTAGGATTTTTATCGCTAGTCATACAAAGAGACTTAGGTATACCTACTGCCTCTGGCCATCAATAAAGAAATCTTCTTATGGTGTAGAGAATAATCAAGTGGGAAAAACTCTTCCACTGTGTTTAAATACTTTATAAATATAGCATAATATCTTAGTGAGATACTACTTCACTGGCTTAGTGGAGACTATTGGTCCATCCACATTATATACAGGTCAAAATATCAACTTCTACAAGTAAAACTTTCATATCTCCAATATTCTTGTGAGTTAGTGCACCGGAATATGAGCCAACAATTTTTTAAGCATTAATCAGCTTGTATCTCGCCTTAAATTTATGATAATAATAATAAGAAATAATAAGAAATGCATATTAAATTTTTAAAACTATTTTCATGCACTTTTATAATAAAATGATGATGTCTTAGCAATAGTCATAAGCATTTGACAATAACTTCTGATATGATTCATTCAAAACATTTCCCTTAATAATAATATCTCTCATTTTTTTGTGTTTGTAAAGCATTTAAAATAAGGTACATACAGAATGGCATAATATAAATTTCACCTACCCCCAAAATGATAACAATAATCAAAAGCACTTAAAATAAATACATACAAAATGATCTGTCATCAGTATAAACTACTCCCAAAATAGCAACAATAATAATATTGACATGAATTACATTTAAATGGATATATATAAGAAAACATCAAGAAAGAAATTATTTTTCTTTTTCTTTTTTTTTCTAGATTAAATGTTCTACATGAATAGTGGATAATAAGATTAAAAAATATATACTTAAAAAGTTCTTTAGAAGTGTCCTCCAAGTGTCTGATTTCCGTGTTTCCTTTTCCTTCTCTTTCTTGATTTGTTTGTATGAGCACATGAGTCTATGTATAAAAAGTTCTTATGATAGAGTTCAGATATATGATTTTTATGCTGCTGAAACAATTTCCTCATTTTTGATTTTATGTAGAATACAGCTGAACAGTGCTTTTTAAAATTTCTCAAGATATAGGTCCATTTATTGTTGTCTTTTTTCCTGCTTTAAATTCATTTTATATTCAAATTGAATGCTTTTATATGCGATATCAAACTTAGAGTTTATTTTATGTAATTTCAATTTTACCATTTGCTGATTCAATCATGAAATTGGCTAACTTCAGGAGATTAATTGTGTACCCAATTAAAAAATTTATTCAATAGACATTGTCTTTGCTTCTTGTAATGTTAAATTTAGCAACATTGTTAAAGAGACAAAAGAATAATAATAAATGATTTCTTTTTTTACAAAAGAAAAATATTTCTTTTAAATTTTATAGCAAAGTTTCTCTATATAATCAATGAAAGAAAAACTTGCAAGAGAGTTTCAGATAGACTAGCCCCTCTTGCTAAACAACAGAGATTTTAATAGCATCTAGTCTCTGGCTTTTCTGCTTACCCCATCATGACCTTTTTATTGACCCCTGAGATCTGGTCAATTTATTTTCTTAATTAATTGACTCTTGTTCCCTTTTTTTTGGTTATTTTAATCTTTTGCTCTTTTTTGAAAAACCATGCCAAATTCACCTCTGCATTCTAACAGATTCTCACCAATTAATTTTACATTCAACAGATATAAGTACCAATTAATTTTACACTCAACAGACAATCACCAGTTAATTGTACCCTTAAATTCCTTTGTCATATATATATATATATATATCATTTAAATCACTCTGATAATTTACTTGGTAATACAACATGTGTGGTAAAATAAAAAGACAGACAGCTCTCTCTTTAAAATAAATAACAGAAAGCCTTCTCTCCCCCCTTTTGACTTTTCCATTGATTTTTTTTATTATTTTTTTTTTTTATATATATATATATATATATATAGCAGTGCAGCTTCAAACCCAGTATTTTGAACTAAATTTTTGGCTGCTAATAATAAACTATTTAAAAATGATTTAATTTCTTTTTTAAAGATTTTCTTACAAGTGATGACAAGTAATGATTATTAATTGTGAACTTTACAATTAAAATCCACAATTAGATTAAATACATACACATGTCGCATGTATACAATTCTTATATTAAACCTATTTAATATTTTAACCTTTAATTATTATAACTATTATTTTTTTATAGTTTAATCTCATGATCTATTTATTTCTAACTTATTAGTATAAAATTATGACCATTCATTATCCCTCTCTAATGTAGTTTTACAACTCACACATTGCCCTCCTTCTGTCACTCAACTGTCAAATGATGTATAAATCTTGCTTTTCTAAAAATATATTTTTAATACTAAATTGACCCATAAATTAAAGCAAAATAATCTTTTGGTTAGAAATATTTTAATGATAAATTTTCAGATTGCCTACCAAGTAAAACATACCCAATCCCTATAAATATGAGTTTGAATCTAGTCTTGGGTAAAAATTTTGTTTATTAAGAAAATATATATATAAACTATGAGGAAAATTTTTATTGAGCCTTATCTTGCATAGTTAACTCAAAAATGGAGTTTTGGGCAAATCCAAGGGCTACAATATATATATATATATATATATATATATATATTTTAGTAGAATATATATATATATATATATATATATATATATATATATAAGATTCTACTAAAATCCTCCAAAGGAAACTGTGATGTAAAAAGAATCACCATATTTTAGAAGGATTTTTTACATTTTCACTTACTGTTTAATAAACATTATGATGGTTATTTGCTAACAATTAAATAGAAAACTATCTCAGGTGCTTGTCGACCAACTACATGAAAAAAAATAACTTCAAGCAAAAATCTTCAGCTTTCATTGTGCACAGACATGTCCCCGGCTGTAGCAGATACCAGTATGCCAGGAAGCCCTGACAATGATCACTATATAGAGAGAGAAAAGATGAAAACCTGATATATAATACATTAATGCTTTAAAAATTAAAACAAATATTTTGAATAATTATTTCATTATTAGTTTTTATATAAGAAATATGAAAATGGTTTATTTTCTTCTATCAAAAAGACTGCTGTATATATATATAAAATGCTAAATGTAAGATAGAAAATATTATTTTATGACAAATTTGAAAATCTGAAAAAAATGTGATCTGTCATAACCATCTGTTCATTATATAAAATAAACAAATTTGAGGAATATTTTTTAAATAATTGATTTTTATTGCAAAACATCAAACAGACTTCTATTAGTCAATGAAAAAAAAATGAAGATAAATTTCAATTTATACTGATATCAATAGTAAATCCAATATTAAAATTTCATAGCCATTTATGATATACTATATCTTCAGTATTTAACCCAATAACATTTTTTGTCTGATTGGCTCAAATTCCAGTCTTAATAAATACAATGATAGTTTTATAATTATATAACTAAAAAAGGCAAAAAAAAAATTAGACTTGAAAAGCAAATAACAAAAGAATGGCTTTTATTTTTACAAATTGTTTTGAAATGTAATATATCATGTTATGAAAATTACAGAAGCAATTTAAAATATAAAAATGATTTAAAAAATGCTATTATTATCTTATAATAAAAACAATGTCTTTTATGTTGTTTGCAATTAAAAAATATAATTCATAAACCCATGTTGTAAAAATACAACCTAAACAGCTGCATAAAATGGATCTAGTTTTAAAATAATCATAAAAAGAATTTAGCTGATTACATATTTATAGTAGTTATAAAAATTAGTTTCTATGCATAAGGTTTTATCTTGAAATTTTTATTAAAGTAGAAAAATAGTTAACTAAATGAGCCATTGTAGATTGCAATTTTTCTTTCTTGATATGAGAAACATTATTAAATTATATGTTTACTAAGACTGATTTCATTTTGTATTATTTATGAATTTAATTTTCTATTTTTTTTATTACAATAGTTTATCACTATAGAAATTTAAAAATTTTAACACAATAATTTTTAGTAATTTTACTATTTGTAAAATGATTATAACAAACTATAGAAAATAACCATCCTTTTCTCACAAGTACCATTAAACAGTGGTGTTTAGTATGCAATGATGCTCTTGTCCCAGCCACAAGATAGAGACTTTCCTAAGAAAATAAGAGCAGCCATCTTATTTATAATGCAAATGTAATTATATAAGTCAATCTTAAGTTGCTACAAGCAAGAGTGTAAAATTATAAATTATTCACTTTAAATACATTTATTTTTAATATTCTTGTTAGCATTTCTGAAATTTTAAGTTTACTTTGTGCCAATATTAAATGATGTTAAATTATATATTTTAAAATTTTTAAAGTATTGTGTTTTAGATTTAACAAACTATAAAAAGTATTAAACAATGGTGTTAGTTTGTGACAATCACAGCACTTGTAAAGTTTATCAAATATTATGTAATTTAAGATCATTTAATACTGGCACAAAGTAAATTTAAACTTTCACAAGTACTAATAAGAATATTAAAAATAAGAAATAAGATCTAAAGTTAATCATTTTTAAATCCATGCTCTCACTTCTAGACACTTAAGACAGGCTTATATAATTACATTTGAGTATGGAAATAAAATGGTCACTCTTATTTTGAGAGTATTCTTGCAGTTTGAACACCACTGTTTAATGGTACTTGTAAAAAAAGGATGACTGCTTTCTATAGATTGTTACAATCTAAAACACAGTGCTTGTAAAATTGATCAAATATTATATAAAATGATTATAGTAAATATTTTAGGTGTTTTTTAATTGTCTTTGAATAAATTTACATTACATCTTATTTTTGAAGGCAGTTAAATTTTGATATTTCATTCATCAAATCATTGTAAGCATCATACAATTTCTAATAGTTTATTTTCTTTAAAAAACATTACTTGTGTTATATGGAAAATTAGTTTCACAATTATCTACTGAAAGGCAAAATGTTCTCCAACACTTCATGATAATGCAGGTTTAAATGGTTTCCATCCCTACTTTAAATTCTAGGGAAATGATGGAATTATAATTGATATATTAAAAGAAGCAGGTGAAAAAATAGAAACAATTTTAGCAAAGTTATATACCAAATGTCTAAATGATAAAGATGTACTGGAAGATTGGAAGAATGCAGTAATAATATTAATATTTGAAAAAGGTGATAAAGAAGATATTAGAAATTACAGACCTATCAGCCTTTTATCAGTTTTATATAAAATTTTTACCAAGATAATTACAACTCATCTCCAGAGAACTTTGGATTTCCACCAACCAAGAGAACAAGCTGGATTTAAAAGTGGTTTTAGTACAATAGATCATATCCAGGTATTGAGAGAAGTCATAGAAAGGACAAACGAATATGAGTTATCATTATGTTTTGGATTTGTAGATTATGACAAGGCATTCGATTCTATACACATTTCTTCAGTGATTAAAGCATTGGATCATCAAGGTATAGATTCAGGATATTGTTATATTTTAAAGAATATTTATAAAAATGCAACAGCAACAATTAGATTACATAATGATACTGGAAAAATCAACATTGAGAAAAGTGTAAGACACGGTGACTCCATATCTCCAAAACTCTTTACAGCAGTGCTGCAAGAAGTATTTTGTGGATTAAAATGGGAAACTAAAGGAGTGAAAGTAAATTGAGAGTATTTAAGTCATTTAGATTTCGCAGATGATGTAGTTGTTTTTGCAAATAATGCTTCAGAGCTGCAGGAAATGTTACAGGAGTTAGCAGATGAAAGTAGAAAAGTAGGACTAAAGATAAATGTTAAAAAGACTAAAGTAATGTTTAATCGATTTGCTCAAAATATAAAAATTAAGATTGATTATGAAGAATTAGAAAAAGTTAAGAGTTACAAATACCTTGGTCAGATTATTAATACAGATGGAAACATAATGGAGGAAATTAATCATAGAATAAAACTTGTTTGGAGTGCTTTTGGTAGAAATAACTTGATACTAAAAGGAAATATGCCTATGTGTTTGAAAAGGATGGTTTTTAACAAATGTGTTTTACCAGTTCTTACTTATGGATCTGAGACTTGGACACTTAATAGAAGAGCAATACAGAGACTTCAGACCCCTCAAAGGAGTATGGAAAGATGTATGTTGGGAGTAACAAGAAGAGATCGAAAACGCAATGTATGGGTAAGACAACAAACAGGTGTTACTGACCTTATTGAAAAAATTAAAAGATTGAAATGGAGTTGGGCTGGACATATTGCTAGAAGAGATGATAAGAGATGGACAATTGAAATTTTAAACTGGATTCCAAGAGATTGTAAAAGACCCAGAAAGAGACCACATGTGAGATGGATGGATGAAATAAGAAAATGTGCAAGGGTGTTGTGGAGAAGAGAAGCTAAAGATCGGAGAAGATGGATTAAACTTGGAGAGACCTTCATCCTGCAGTGGATTGATAATGGTTGATGATGATGATGATGACATATCAAATACTTAATAGTTATCTGGTCTGGTCATGGAAGATCTATCTCAATAAATTCTATGGCTGATTGCAATCTCAATCTTTTAAAATTTTCACCAAATCAAATTTAAATCTCATAATTTTTACCATAATGAACAAATAGGCTACTTATTTCCAATAAAAGCAACTTTTTGCATATTTATTTTTATCCTTTAGGTATTAATGTTTAAGAGCTATTGAAAATATTGAAAAAAAAAAAGTAGATTTTTAATGACCCTCCACATTCAGTTAATTATATATAGAGAATTACTTAGTATTAAATAATTATAATAATGGCAATATAAAATGGTGAATATTAAAAGAATTAATGTAAAATGAATATAAAAATTTTTCATTTAGAGAAAAAAAATCTTAAGGTGCATCAAAAGGAAATATAAATAAAGTACAATAAAATTAATAATCATTCTAATTAAAAATAAATCTATTATATATATATTTGTAGCATTTTCCCACATTTCTAAGAGTTTTATACACGGATAGACATATTTTTGTATAATAAAAACATAATGAATAGAATGCAAACAAAAAAATCACGACAATAAATGAAAATAATTTTGAAAGACAATAATAGGATGAACAATGCAATTTTAATATAATCTTATTCTTTTGAAAAATTGAGTCATGATTATGCTTATAAAGTTTTTTTCTTTATTTTTCGGTGAGTGTATGTTTATTATTAAAAAAGCTAAAAATATTAATTCACATTTGTCAATTATAAAAACCATTTTAATAAAAATACAAACATATATATATATATATATAATTGGCCAGAATTAATGAATAAAAACTTTGATATAATTAATACATTACTTTCCTATGTTAATCTCTTTTTGCTGTTTGCTTATATTATTTTACTAAAATATACAATCATACAATCCACAAGTCGGATCACTTAAGCCATGTCTATCTCTTCATTCAAGTTAAAGTCTTCCATTTAAACATGAAAATAATGGCAGGGATAGCTTACTACTTTCCAGTCATGACAATCACCAAGTCATTTATCACAAAAATCAATAGACTCTGCATAAAACTGTTCTGGAAGAGACACATAGCCTCCAATAGTATGTCCAGCATGCAGCATCACAGGAAGACAAATGGAATGCCATTTCACTCGATTCCAGTTATATACTACCAAAAGTCACACACCCTTATCCTAAATTTAATACACAAATATGGATACCCTCAAGTTACGCAAACTCAACCAAATGACTGTCCCCCTCCCATTAAGACATGCTGGTTGGATCAGATCCTTAACCTGACCCATCAACATAACAACTCATGGAGAGCTTATTTAACTCAAAAATCATGATTTGGGAAGCCCACCCCCATATTAACTATACATCAACCATGTTCAAGCCCATACTTGAAATTTCTAACCATAAAGTCACAATGCTTTTCAGATTCTGGACCTTAGAGCCCAAATATCTTGACATTCTAATAAAGGTCAACCTTGAAGATATGCACATGAAATAATTTCTACATTTCAAGAGATACTTGAACAATATTAGACCCAATATGTCAAAACTGAGTGAATCATGATGAAACCTTCATTCACATCATTAACACATGTACCAAGCTGGACAAGATTAAAACCATTTATGAGAACTCAAAAGTGCATTATTACAAAATATTATCTTTCAAAGTCTGTATTCAGAGCAGAGATTTTCTCACAATAAGATTATCTATATTCTTAACTTATTCAATATGGATAGTGAGCTGTGAGAAAAAATTCACACTCCCTCAATCAGATCCAGACACATTATTCAATAAATTATTGATCAAAATTCCAAGAAAAAGACAGGATACTTTCATCCAAAATGCTATTCAAAAAGACATGGAAGCTCTTTCAAATTCCTAGACAACTGCCAGCCTTCAAAGTCCCTGTTGCCTAATTAAATATAATGTATATGACTGACATGCTATCAGTTCTAAATACCCAATGATCAAAAATATATCCTTTGCTAAAACAATTATATAATTTTGTACACCAATTATAAACCTTAATAAAATTGATTTTAAAATAATATATATATATACAATTTTAATCTTTATATATATATAAACATTTCAAGCATAAAGCTAAACTAGTCAATATAAAATTTGGGGTAGTTTTGATATATATAATATTACAAATCGATGTCTGTATTTCTTCAAAATAATATACGTAACTCTATAAATAAATATTTGTATTTTCAAATATTTATTTATAGAGTTACGTATATATATATATATATATATATATATATATATATATCGCTCAGTAAAAGAGTCCATAATTTTATTTTTTCTAATCTTATTGTTACCATATTTTTGTTTATATTGTTTTGTTAACATTTATGTTGAGGTTTAAAAATATAAAATGTTTAAGGTACTTTACTGAATTCAGAGGCATGCAAAAAGTAAAACAAACTATTTTATATTTTAATAGAAAATATGAATTAAAGTAAGCATGACAAGAGTACAGGTGGATGGATGTTTTAAATATATAAAGAAAATAAACATACTATTTAGAGAGAAATTTACATTTTTTCACAATATTATTGACATTTGTGATCAGTTTGAGTTAAAAGTTTAGAGGGCTTAGTTTTTGACATGTTAAACAAAGAAAATTTTGAGTGAAACATATAATGGATAATCAAAAAAATCAAAAATTGGATGTAGCAAATAAAAAAGATATCCATTTATATGTTGGGGAGTAGTCATCAATTGGTAATTGAATTAAGACAATTTCAATCACGATGTTTATTGTTTGGAAGGTCATGTGACATCTGATCACTAAAATGGCAGATTTATCATTGATTTAACCTTTTAACTGTTTATTACGAAAATGCCCCGTAGTTAAAAATTTTTTGGAAGAAGCATGCGGTAGCATGCGCCATCTCTTGTTCAATTTTGGTCGCAATTTCTTCATTTTAGACTTATTTGATAGGAAATTCAATGCTTTCAATTTTAGTTCTAAAAACATCCGCATATAGCATTATATTTTTTTTAAAAAATCATTAATCTTCACAGCCTATTTGTTACATTGCTGTGTCTTCTTCTCTGATTGGATACCTACCAAATCTTCTAGGCATGTTTCTAAATGACAGATTCATAAATGACAGATTCAAAAATGAGGATCGGTAACAAAAAACCATTCTCACTAAAGAAAGAAGATGTACACATTCGTAATGATTTTGATGTAAATAATTATATTTATTGTAATTTTTTATGTTCACAAATAATAAAATATAGTTCTCTATCAAAATATAGTTTGACTTGGAAAAATTTGAATATTAGAAAAAAAACACATTTGGAGAAATAATCCGTAACAAAAAATAATTATTGCTACATAACGTAATCAGGAAATTTCTAAGGCATGTTTCTAAATGAAGATTCAGACACGACAACGAAGCTGTGTACATTCGCAATTGAAGTAAATAATAACATCTATCGTAATTTTTTACATTCATAAATAAGATTTGATGTTACTTTATGGAAATATTAAGTTTGATTTGGAAAATTATTGCTACATAATGTAATCAGGAAATTTCTAAGGCGTGTTCCTAAATGAAGATTCAGACACGACAGCGAAGCTGTGTACGTTCGTAATTGAAGTAAATAATAACATCTATTGTAATTTTTTACATTCATAAATAAGATTTGATGTTACTTTATGGAAATATAAAGTTTGATTTGGAAAATTTTAAATTTTACAAGAGAAATAAGCATGCGGGAAATAAAAAGAGAATTATTTGCCAGCTGGGACTGAAAAACGAACAATCATTGGCTAGAATATAATTCTTTTGTTTTACTGCTACCTATTTTTTACACATTTTTCTTATATTTTTCTACAGTTATTAACATTATTTTTAATTTTTCGTTACATTTAACTAATTTGAATCTAAAATTATTCAATTTTTAGAAGCTGAATTAAAAAAATTCTGTGTATTTTAGATTAATATTTTAACAAAAGAACTGATTGCAAATGACACGGACCAATCACATTGTTCTCAGATTTAAGTAGAGGGCCAATAGCTAAAAGAATCAGTTAAAGGGTTTTAACTCTTCTCAAGTTTATTATTCTATCACTTAGTTAAATTAGCAAAGGAACTTCCCCAGGCAAGTTTCTATAACCATAAAAAGAAAAATGTTGAAAAAAAGGTAATTTTTTATAAATGATTAGGAGACAATGTTAAACATGATGGCATTATAGATTTACATTGTGAGCTCATATATTATAATTTAAAAGCTTTATTGTCAAATTCAAGATGAAATCATGATAATAGATTTTAATTGCAAAATATAATGCTAATGCACAATAAAAGCGTGCTTCTTTATATACAAACATTACAAACACAAGTTTAAATATTGTAGCTGTAAATAATATTGTTTCATATATATATATTTATTTATTTATAAATGTGAATAATGTTTGCATTAAAAACTGATTGGTTCTAGAAGTAATTAAATTATGATAATCTATTTACACCCAGGACATAATTTCTATTTCATACATATTTTATTCAATCATAAATGCAAATTTTTAAATAATTTTCAAGTCAAAGTAAAATTATGATTTCTTATAAATTGTAAATATTTTAAACACTTTGAAATTGAAATTCTTATTTCATTAGTAAAATTTTTATTTTGCAATCAAAATCAAAAACAGTTTCTAAATTTATTTCACAATACTGTAATTAAAAATAAACGTCATAAATTTACTGATATTATTTCACTGCTTTTTAATTATCTTGAACTATTCTCAATAAACAATTAATTTACTATACAGATCCTATGATTTACTTGTTTAACTTTTATTTTCCACGCTTATAATCTGGATTTAAGTTCAGAGAACAAATTATATATTTTTCAGATTCCAAATAACATGGTAAATTATCATGTATATAACTACCCCATAAATATCTCAAACAGTTACCCAATAATTTGTCAATAAATTAGGTATCTAGCTAAAAAAAAATACTAGAGATTCTTTTGTTTACAAGTAATATTTTTTTCTCATCTATTTATTTATTATTAAAGTATATTTATAAAATCATAAATATTAAAAACAATGACAGGTTAATAAATTATTTTGCCACAAAATAAATGTAACAAGAATAAGAACAACTGAAAACCTAAATAGCTCATTGTTATAATATAAATCCTGCTTATGCATAAGGATTAAGACAATTACCAAATTTTCAGCTTTTACACAAAAAATGAGCATTTCATTATTAAAAATGTGCAAAATCTTAGATAAAGCTTATTAAATAAAGTACATATATAAGAGAATAGTAGATTGATGCAATCTTCTATTAAGAAAAAGTATCAAGATGTAGGGGGGTGTGTGTCAAGAATGAGTAGATTATTTGTTTATTTAGGGGAGAAGTAGGTTGAAGAATGATTGAATATGTAATTGTTTTATTAATCTCAAATATCAGTATGATGGTTCAAAAATTTAGTGTAATGAAAAAGTAAGACAGTTCAAGAAAACATTATTATTTAAATACAAATTATAAAATTATTGTAAATTTAAGATAAAATTCAATAGTTTTAAATATCTTAATATTTTGGAACACTTTAATAAGATAAAAATTTGTAATATATAAAGAATAATTTTGATTTAAAAGAAAAATATGAAAACTTAAATTATTGTTTTAAGTTGTCTAAAATAATGATTTGACCATTTACAAATTGATATACATGTAGGAAATAAATTTAAAATAGGTAATAAAGCTTGAAATGTGCATATATAAAACACAAATGTAATTAATAAAATTGTAAATGAAAAAACATTATGGGAAAATTGAACAATAATTCTGATATTTGTCACAGTTGTATCATGGATTGAAGAAATTATGAAAGCTCTGATTTCAAAGTCTAAAGTTTATTAATGTCTTAGTATATAATAGTTGTTTACTAAATGCATTCAGGCTGCTTTCACAAGGAAACTTAATGACCAATCATATTCCATCTGGCAGTTTTACAAATAGTGTGATAATATTCGATGTAATGAAAGTTGGACACAAAATAATATGCTTATGTACTTGTGATTAAGGATTAAGAATGTTTTAAATAAATAAGATCTGAAGTTGCACATTAATTTAATGATGTAATTAAAATTTATAAATAAATGTTTATAAGATAGTTGTATATTTGGGTAATGAGGCTGCTTGATGACATTGTTGCTTGCAAAAATAATGAAATGTAACATTACTGGTCTGATAATTTTTTGCTTTCTGCTCTCCACCAATTTTTCAAAGTATTTTTAAAAATTTCAAAACAAATACTATTTGATAAATTACATTTTTAATTACATTGTACATTTCAGTGCCTAGTGCTGGCATTGCCAATCCAAAGGATCAGCCAATACATGCACTAGTCTGAGCAAACCAAGATTATGAAGTGGCAGCCACTCTATTACTCTTGTAGCTGTTCTTCCACACATGTGCCTTTTCACATGACATATGTAAAATGCTTCAATGATTTACCATTTTGCAATTCTTTTCACCTTCCAAGATGTGTAGAGAAATGCTGTGATGGACTTACAATTATTAGTATGTAATAGTATGTCAAGTAAGGTTAAGATCCTTAATTCAAATGCAGATAAAAACACTTATGACCTGTTGAATTTCATACACCCTCACAACCTACAGTAATAATCTATAAAGTGTGCATTATTTCCATAGTGATGTCAAGCACATATGTGCAATGGTATCTATGCCTGCTAATGGCTAATATGAATATAACTGTTCTATAGGCTGTAAGTTGGACCATGTAAATGGCATATTTCTGCACTTTTACAAGCAACAATGCCATCAAGCAGCTGCATTACCCCAAGTATACAACTATTGTTTATAATTCAATGTTGTCTTTTTACTTAATTTTATATTTTTAATTTTAAAAAATGTAAAGCAATTGATATTTAATTATTAGTTTGTATTTAACATTAAGATAATTTATATCAGTAAATTAAAATTGAAAATTATACTGGCTAGATATTTTGATTCTACATTTATGCTATCGATTTTCAAGAAATAAAAAAAAATGAAGCAAAGATTATTATGACTTTTACTTTATTATATAATAAACTATTTTTATATGAGTTTTTAATTACAAAAATAAATTCAGAATCTGAATTACTTGAAAATAGGTATAATACATATAAAATATTTTCTTATATGTTTATAATTACAATTAATAAAATTTAGAACAATAAAATTTTTTTTAATAGCATTTTCCCAGCTAAGAGTACAACATAGTCATAATCCTGGACAGACAGTTTGCATGCTCTGATTTTCTTTCCAAATTGATACTTTTTATAGTGGTGCAAGCAGTCTAATAGAATTACTAGTTAAAGATTTTACACATAATATTAATAACAATGACAAATGACAATAATTAATGGTACTCATAAATAAATAAATTTAATTTATTTATTCAATTAAGACAATTGAAAAAAGAAACATTGAACCTTTTTTTTTTTTTTTAGTTTTGCAAAAAAAAAAATCTTATAAAAAACTGAGAAAATATTATTCAAAATTTTGCTTGAAAATAAAACATATTAAAATTGTTTTAAAAAATAAAGTGAGAAGTATGACTGAGTCAAATAAGGAACTTTTTACACCATTTATCAATTGTTGTTTTTTTTTTTTGAGTGAAAAGTGCACATCTAACAAACAATATTATTACAAAAAATATCTTCTTTACTAAGTATATTATCAACTTATTTTTTTTTATGCATTGATACAATTATAAAAAAATCAAACAAATCCACTTTTCTTTTTCCTGTTTCAATACTTATTTTATTAAAGTAAAATTAATCCATCTGACAGTTTTGATTGCCTAGCATAAATAAATTGTTTTAATTATAAAACAATTTCTTTAATTTTTATGCCAACAAGACTCATCTGAAGATAGACAAATAGAAGTAGTTCATGAAATAATATATGGATGTTAAATAAACATTCCTTAGAACTAATATCTTATAAATGATGGAAGTATTCAATATCTTTTTTGTTACAAATTATTCAATGACTTTTAATAAAAGTGTAACACAATATTAGAATGACCCATGAACTTTTCTTAAACAGAATCTATACTCATCAAGAAACTCCGGTATAAATAAAATTTGGTTTTACATTGCGAATGTAGTGTGATTTGAATTTTCTTGAACATGTTTAATGTATATTAACACAAATAAAATTATTTACTAATTACAAATATAAAAAAGGATCAAAAATATTACACATATTTACTTATGATTTTAATGGAGATTTAAATGATTTTACAGCTTATCAAATAAATAATGTTAACATTAGATTAAACAAACCTGAAAAAGTTTCCATATAACATATCAAAGGGCAGGCAAATAGTATCATTTTTACCTGTCAAAATAGATTCACATTGATTTAATAAAAGGTAAGTATTATTTACAAATTTATTTTTAAAATGTTTCTTTCAGAATGTGGATTATAATTTGTCTAAGTAAAGTATTTGGGATTGCTTACTTCATTAAATAAGTCTACAAACTATTCAATAAGATTCAGCAATCTAATTAAAACATAAATAAAATTCAATAACAGCCATATACATTAAGTAAATATACCAATATATGCAGTTAATTTATCAACATAATTGTTTAGGATTCTTATTTTTATTGCTATAATTAGCCTAACAACATGTTTGAATGTGTTATTAATTGCTATCACTGCTATAAATTTTTAAATTATCTTTCACCAAGATTTTCTCCTTTAATAAGATTCAAAACAATAATAATAAGAAAATAATAAAAAATGATATGACTTTGTTGAACATTATAATTCAATACTTTTTATATCTTTTAAGTTTGGTATTATAATTAAAACATTAACATTGAAAGATTTCAAATTTTCCAAAAAATATAATTTGATTCTTAAAATATTCATTTTTTTCTTTATATTTATCTATTAGATAGTTCTTTGTAAAGTAACAATATTTACGCTTTTTTACTATAGATTATTATTATATTAGATTTATTAAATAGGACAGTAAAATAAACCCCAATTCCTGATGTCAATTTACAGCCATGGATGCTATCTAATTATATTTATAATGTATTGAATATTCTTCATTGATGTTATCATCTGTATTTGTGAAAGTTTCTAGCAAATATGTTACCTTTATTTTTTTTAGTTATTCTCAATAATCCTTATGCTTTTGATAAAATAACAACTCTAATTTTCTGGTTAACAAACTACATTTTTTTGATAAAAGTAGAATATTTTTATGCTGATACCTGTTTTTAAAAATATCATGTCATTTATGTAAAATGTCATTTAAAAGATAGAATGCATATATTCACTGTCCTTAAAAAGGTTGCATCAAAATATAAATTCACTACTAGAAAAATAAAAGTACTAATAGTGTAAAAGAATTAATTAATCTGACTTTGTTAATCTCATCATTGATTGTCATAATTTTAAAAATAAAATCACTCTCATTTGTAACATCCATACTATTAACATTTAGGAAATTTCTAATTTTTTTGTTGACTAAATGGTAGGTTTATGATCCTGTCACAAGAAATAAATTCAGAGGATTTATTTTCATACATTTTACTGAGTTGTTCATTTATTTATCGAAAAATAAGAATACAAAAAAAAAAAATCTGACTGCTCTGTATTTCTATTTTTAAAATAAAATGAATAACAAAACATTTGATTTTCATCACAGTTAAAAATAATCTTGACAAAATTCTTTTTTTTTTTTAATATTTTTTTTACAGACACATAATATGATTCTTATTGGTAAGAAACTATGATGTTTTTAATTGTTTTGATATTTTTAAGTCGGTATCAACTTAAGGTATATTCTAAAATTTTATAAATCTTTTAGCATTGCATTTTGAAAATATTTTATTGGATAAAATATTGATCATCATTTTATATACAGTGGAAAAATGGCTTTATACAAATTTTAGTATTTTTTTTTGATTAAGCATGGTTATGGATAGTAATTAAGGTGGAAAATGGCTGCTCAGGTATTGTAAAATGTATTAAATTTATAACTTTTTAGAGTAATTTATTGTTTGTTTATTTAGTTTTGTTTGTTTGTTTACAGTTTTTGAATAGCATGTAACTGAAATTATATATATTGATACAGAATAGTTCACAACTTCCTGTATATACATATAATTAAAATGTATACATAAAAGTGAAAAAAAACACTCTTCCTTGGGCTATGAATTCAAAGCACTCTAAATATTGAACAATGTATCAAGATTTTTGGACCTCTGATATTTATAAACATACCTAAGTAGATAATGGTATTTGGTCTTTCAAATTAAAATATATTATTATTTTTTAATAGTTATTTAAAATAAAAACTATACATGACCTCATCGATTTAATGTCAATTTATTTTTTGTTAGATAAATTATTACATATGTTTTAATCATAATTTTAAGAAATGTAAAACAAACAATTATTAAAAAATCATTTTTAAAAATTATTTATTAAAATTTAGAATTTATAAACAAATTTAAAAGCAACATTTTAGAATGTTTAAATTTCTAATTTTGTAACTTTTTAATGGTTCTTAGATTTGTTGCTTTTATTGGTATTTCAAGTTTCTAAGATATATTTTATCTTTGATTTATATAAAGATTGTGAAAATTATATCTTAAACTCACTAATTTTTGCTAAATCATAAATTACCTTTCATTTGAGTTTTATATGTGACAACATAATAATTCTGCTACAATCTGTAATTAGAAATAAATGTTAAGTAAATATTAAAAATAATACCCAAAGCACTGAAAATATACTAATGGAAATAGTCCATTTTTATTGTGACAAATTGCATACAATATGGGTAATTTATTTTCATATAAATAATAAAGATTTAACGGTTATTCAATTATTGATTAATAACACTCAAACTATATCTGTTATTATGTTGCTAAAGATTGTAACACAGAAATATCAGAGAAGAAATAAATAATTCCATAAAACAATGCTACAAAATATGAATCAGTATTTTATATTATAAAGCAATTATATTTGTAAAATTTATATTAATGTTAAAATTCAATTAACAAAGCTGAATTATGATTTTTCTTATAAGTTGAAGACCTGCTTTTTTTATACACTGTGGAACTCAATATCTATCTGGATGATGATAAATTGTATTTCATGAAAATAAAATTAGATATTTTAGCAAACTTTGTGTTATTAGAGCATTTTATTAGTTTGTAAATTTATCTTGAAGCATTACAAATGTTACATCAGAATGTTTTAGTACTACTCAATATACACTTCTATTGTAAATTAATGTGTAAATTTGAAAGCATTTGATCCCATCTTTTAATATCATTTTTATTAATAAGTGGAATTGTTCAAATACTTTTCATCATCTCTCCAAAATTTTGTATCCCATTGTCAAAGTTTGTGTAGTGATGCAGTTCTTAGTGGAATAATTGCCTACTGTAACACATAGATGCAAATTTTAATGTGACATATTAAAAGTATATGTCTGGGCTCATTGACATATCTTCCATCCATCAGAACAGCATACTATCCTATATGCAAAGGTGGGCTCAAATTCATTTGTTCCAAATCTTTTGTAGCATGTATTACTGTCCAAATATATGGTTGTGAGACTTATTAATCCAATATCTAACTCACACACACTTCTCCAATACTATTGCTTGCTTCAGATTCATATGTCAAATAATCATTTTTCATAGATCATCTCATTGACTATGATGATCCATTAGACCAGTATAACATCAAATCCTTTGTTACTGTATTATTTAAAAATCTAAATAAGATGACTTACCACATCTATGGACAACTCTGCCAATTTCTTAAAGTCTAGACAAGTTCCAAAATCTTTGTGCTCCTTAATCATGGTTGATTTTTTTTCCAAATTTATTATAGGATTTAATTTCAACCAAAATGATTATTAATGACCAATTCAAGATAAATCTTGTCTGAGCATGTTTTCTGCAATAAATAACCACAAGAAAAACTGCACCTTTGTCAAATCTGTCTATACTTCTCATCTCTATACCTATTAATGTTTTATAAGTGTGTAATCAATTCAATAAATTATTTTAAAAATACATAAAATACTTTCATTTTTATAATGCTTCTATAATTATTCACATACTAAGAACAATGTGGCTTGCAAACTAACCCATAATATTTGATAAGAATTACAATGTACTTAGAAAAAAGAACAAGGAATCATTTAACTCTTACTTATAGTATCTCTAATGTTTATTCAAAAACATCATAATAAAATCTTGGCAATCTACAATCTACCTCAGTTGTGCTCTCCCATACTTTAAGCCTTTATTTTCATGAATACTCACCATTTGACTTTATTCTCGAAAATAAATATTTGGATTATTCCTCTGTTGAATCATCATAATTGTGCATTATTAAAATATAACACTTTTCAAATTTGAATCACACTTAATTGGACTTAAACAAATTTCAGTATTATCTGTATGATTATAGTTATGGTTTAATCACACTTTTACTTGAGAAACTCACATTTATTTTACTGTGAATATGTTTACAATTTGCTTTTGTTTTTTTATAAAAATAACAATTTTTGGCTCATAAGATCTGTTTATAATTCTCTTTTCTTAATTTTTAATGTAATCCAGCATATAAAAACTACAAAATTAGAATTCACTAAAAATATAAATTTGGATAATGCAGAAACATTGATTGACTCAGGAAAAATTTATGCATTATAAAGAAATAAATAATAAAGATATATATTTAAACATAAATATGTACTTTATTATAAGAACTGTAATGCTAATAATATTTTAAGAGGTGCATATTTTTTTTCTAAATTAATAAAAAGTATTTTAAGGCAATAATATTTAAATAAATAAACATTATAGATTGAATGGAGACAATCTTAATGAAAGAAAAATTGATTATTTAAAAACAAAAATATATTTTGAGGTGAATAGGTATTTATGCTGAAATTCAAATTAAACTGGTTACAATTTAAATTAAATAATAATGCTATGTTTGGCAATTTATTTTTTTCTCCATGAAACCCATAAAGCATTAAAATAAATAGGGCAATTTTATAAATTATACTACTATTTTTTTATTTGCAATCAACATTATATTATTAATGTTTATGCTTTCTAGTTTATTAAAAGTATTTTTTTCTTGCTTGAGATAGCTTGAGAATTTAAGTTTTATTCAAATTAGATTTGGACCCAAGTCATAGGCTACACAAGTATATGTAAAATTGCTGAATCATAGATTGCTTCATTTATTTACAAATACAGTAAATAAAAATTAATAACTTGTTAAAACTTTCAAAATGTAAAAATTTAATGCAAAATCATGAATCTATTTTTAATTTTGCATTTTATATTATTAAAAAATCTATATTTGTAATAACTACTGAATATTTTGAAAATAAAAAAAACCTGATGATTCATAGAATTTTTTTTAATATATATATATATATATACAATGTTTACTAATGAATATCATTGTATTTAATATTAATAAATAATCATAGATATGATTAGTAATTCTATTATTATATTGGTCAAAACTGAGATTTTTTTTAAAACTTTCCTTAGGTGCAAATTATCCAGAATCTTTTAACTGAGAATTCATCTCTGGAATAAACTTCTCAAGAATATTTTAATATTCGCCACTTTTACAACGGTGGCTTTATATTATCAATCTATTATATTTAATTTTCGACTATTTTTTAAACAACGTGAATATTAGTCATAATACTGTCACAATTTTTATCGATATATATAAATAACGATCAGCTTAAAATATTTAATAATAGTTAAATTACTATATCGATAATAAAAGATTTTTAAAAGTTATTTATCGATATTTTTCGTTTTTATGACTTATAATTTTTTTTAATGTGTATATATATTTCTACTGGACAGTTTAAATTTTTAGTAAGCAGATTACTGTCACTAGACAACTAAATAAAAAAATTAATGTTCTTTATAATGGAGATGAGTCAATTATTAATTTAATTGCTTCCAATTTTATTCAAATAAAAGGAACTTGAAAGTAAATGAATGCACAGAATGCATGACTTTTTTTTTTACTGAAAATGGCAATGAAAATATTATTAGATGATTTTTTTTCTATTGGCATAACATCCTTTTATTAATAAAGATGACTAACAAAGCTTTTGGCAAAGAAAAATGACTTGCCATTAAAATGAACTGCACTTATTTTTCATAAGTGGACTATTAATAGAAGTTTCTCTAATATAATTTAGATTTTCTTTTTCCAAAACATGAACTACAAAAAATCAAAGTCTTTTTACTTGCATATAAAAAAATTTCAATTAATAAAAAAATGATATCAATCAAGAAAAATTTTCTTACACACACACACATGGAAATATTTTACATTTTTTATAGATACCCAACAAGTATGTGTAATAATTATTATTTAACACATATATAATAACATAACAATCATTATTAATATAGAATAATTTAAAATAAATAAAGGCTCCGACATTTTAAGACAGTATTAGTGTGGTAAAGTCAGAAGTAAAAATTCTGAAATAGATTATCAGCTGAGTTATCATAAAAGTAAAATTTTAGTTCTATGAACTGAATGGCATGGATGGGATTAACTTGTCACTAGAGTGCTCAAATATCATGTGACCATCTGAGAAATTAATTAACAATATGATTATTTTTGTTAAAACATAAAGAATGTATATTTATATAGAGGGAGAAAGAGAGACGTTTATTATTTTGTTAAATCAATTTCTGATCATAAAACAAAAATTGTTTTCAGACAAAACTGTAATCTACCAGAATGAAAATATTTTTCATATGACTCCTAAATTCAAATATTGACCAAAGGAGTAAAGCATGAGTGTGGTATTTTATCTCATGCAGCATTAATTTCTACAGCACCCCCAGTCAGCATTAAAATGTTATCTAACCTTTACAATGATTGAGAGATGGATATTCTTGTTTAAAGTTGGTGCTTTATCTTTGAAAATGATAAAAAACATGCCTATAAGCATTTATTGAATGAATGCAGTATTAAAGTAAATAATGTTGCACATCATATTAGTAAAAATATTTAAAAATTTATGACATAGTGGTTAGTGAATCTGTCTGCTATGCTCCAAGTCCTGTGGTTCAGGTTCAGAATGAATATATTTATATATTGTAATCAGACTTAATATTTTTTTTCAATAATTTGTCTTTAATATGACTTAGCTATCCATTTAGTATTGGCTAATAAAATGGATACCTGGTTACTATTAGCTAATTTTTGAAAATCAAAATTAATCTGGACTCATCAAATGATTGGGAACATATTAATTATAAAATCATAATAAAAGTTCAATTTTACTCTTTAATTCAGACTGTAGCAATAAAAAGAAAATATTCCTTTATATACTGAGCACATGGTTTTCCTTTTTTAAAGTATTCCAATTATTTGTCTAATGTTTATATTTGCAACTAAAACACTTGTGTATTTATGAAGGTTTTTTTTAAATGACATACTGTAAAAAATAAATTATACTTACAAGTATGAATATTTAAATATTTTACAATTTTAAAAACATGATTTAGTGTGGGCCATATTTGTTAAAACTTTGGATTTGTCAAAATATGATAATTATAAAAAAAGTATTACTTCTTTAAAAAAACGGGTTACTTATAAAAAGTAATCTTTACATATTTAGGAAAATATAAACTTTCATCTTATATTCCAAAAAGAAATTTGTAAATATTGCTTATAATGTTTCATTTTATTTTTGAAAAGATGGTTTCATTTAGGGGAATAATTAATTTTAAAAATATATATAATTGATGAAAAGCTAGATTCATGATTAAAGAGTCAATCAGCCTATCATGCCATCAAATGTCGCCCTAATGTAATTATGACAATGAATTTGTTTGTGCAGTAACATTTCCATCCCTAATTATTTCATTTAGAAATTTTAATATATATTTTTTTGTTTTTTCTGTTTATTAAAATTTGTTAGGTTTGTTGTGATTAAAGATCAAAATTAGTGCTATTATTAATTACAAAATCAAAAAGTAAGATGTTCTAATATAATTTTATGATATAGTAGAGGACATAATTAAAACTAATATATCTTATTCATTATGTTAGTGGTTGTAATATTTTTTTACTTAAATAATAACTCTTAAATGTCAACTAATTTTTAACTTTTTAAAACAGTGTTGAGTCAAAGCTGTTCTTGATGATGCAAACAATCTGATTATTAAATATTTATTCAAAATGGACATCAAAATTTTTATATATAAAACAATTCACTAGAATAAAACTACAAAATTTTAAAAAATGCCTATATAAAATTAATGATTAAAATTCTTTGCTATAGCCAGCTTCGACATAATACTTAAGATGGCGGAATACGCTGAAGCAGGCTATAACAAAGAATTTTAATCTTTTATTTTATATAGGCATTTTTTAAAATTTTGTAGTTTTATTCTGGTGAATTGTTTTATTATACTTATATTATTTGATATTATATATAAGTGGAAAGTCTTG
Source organism: Epiperipatus broadwayi (assembly GCA_028023455.1). Classification (NCBI taxonomy): domain Eukaryota; kingdom Metazoa; phylum Onychophora; class Udeonychophora; order Euonychophora; family Peripatidae; genus Epiperipatus; species Epiperipatus broadwayi. The sequence continues at coordinate 57,254 of JAQFVV010013862.1, forward strand.
ACTTTAACAAAAATGCAGTTTTAAACAGATTGTAGAGTATATCATAAAGTATTTATGGAATGTTCTGAATACTGAACTAAAGTTATTGCCAAAGTCCACAAATGGGAATTTAGATGAATGAACTTCAGATATGATAGCTAATTTCAAATAATCAATAAGTAGTGCATGACCAAAAATACCTCTAAATCCTTAAAGGAAAAAATGTTAGTTTATGAAAGAGTAAATAAAAGCTTTCTAGTTATAAATATTTTTTTTGTCTTCTCTCTTTGTGTGTTTCCTTCATTTTCCTTTATATTTTTCCTTTTTTGCTTTTAGTTAGTTACATTAGCATGTGGTTATCATCTCTAATTAATCATCTCCCTATTAATTGTGAAAATGAGATTATATGTTTAATCACATTTTTATACTTAAAATTACATTTTATTCCATTTTTTTATTTATTCATTATCAATGAAACAATCAGTGATAGGACAAGTTTAACAGGTTGAAGGTCTTTAGTTTTTTTCTTGAATAAATCATTTTAAAATTCGACCAGCAATTTTTTTTTAGAGAAATGATTACTTATTAATATAACTTTAAATAGAGATATCTCTACAATGAAATGAGAATGACTTTAAAAAAAAACAAAAAACAACTGTCACATTTTAAATTTCTTTTACTGGATCCTTTCACTAGATACGTCACAACAGGAGGTGTCTTCCCTAGTGAAAGGAGATAATTGTGAATCAGTTATAGCAATGAAAATGGTAGTAAATCAATGTAGTATTAAAGTCAAGTGTTTTTAATCTTATTCCATTTTCTAAATATAGGTCTATTAAGTATATAAACATTACTTGTTGTGAACTTGAGAAAATCTGACAAAAAATATAACTTTCTAAAAACTGTCAATATTTAAGTCTAATATAACTTATCTAACTGAAACTCCTTTTTCACAAGGCACAGTTTAATTACGCAATTAGTTTCATACAAGTTTTTTTTTTTTGAAAAAACAAATCATCAAAAAAAAAACTTCATGATGGATTCACTAAAAACTCTAATTTATTATTATTTTAATTTTTGCATTTATCAATGAAAGCTTATTAAAATTTCATTTATCCAATAGTTTCTGTACACATTTTATTAGTACTTTATGTTATAATATTAAATTCAGAAGGTTTAGAGAAAAAAGCTTTTATTTTTATTTTTGGCTAACATTAAAAAATTTTCAGTACAACTTTAGTCCACTTGCTAATAGAAAAATAAATTTTTAGTTATTATAAAATTAGCTAAACTTCATTGTGAACTCCGATGATCTGCCGTTATTAAATATTTGCATATGCATAAATTGATTATCATAATCACTTTATTTTAGCATGTAAACTAACTACTATAGAAATTTAAATACATTTATGCCCAATATAATGACATCTTATGACTTAAATTATGGCTAGGATTAAAAAATGTAAAAAAAATAACATTAATATTAAAGGCTCATATTGTTTGATGAGTCATAGATAACTATGATACAAGGTTAAAATAAGTCGTAATCTAAAGTTATTAATTGAAAATTTGATGTTCAGTTTTTGTGAACAACTATTATTCATTCCCAATTTCAGTAACTCTAAATGCTAAAATTGCTATTTTGTATTTTTAAGATTGTTATATTATTGAAATAAAAAAAACATTTTTTTAATGATTCAGTTAGGAATATAAGCAAGTCTATTTTTGGCATTTATTCATTTTATAAAAAAAATGCTGATAAATTATTGCCAATTATTTTATTACCAGCAACTATTTTAAACAAATTTTTGGTGTATATTGTTTGGTACAAATGTGAAGCTTATTCCCAGTATATACATTTAAAAGAAGACATTAGGCAATTTTTGAAAACAATTAAAAATAATTGATGAATTACAAATAAATACTAATTTATTTATCATAATTATTGTAGATATCTTTGATGCATTAAAAATACATAAACAAAAAAAGGATATAAATCCTATTAATATAAGAGTATGTTTTTGTATAATAATGATAGGCTACAATGATACCCTTTCCAATAATAATAAAACAGATTGTTGAATTTTTTTTTAGAATATATAACTCATGAATTTGTGGAAACTATCATAAAAATGCTACTAATGGTTAAATTTATAAAAATAAAATTGATAAAAATCATCCATTTCATAAAAAGTACTGAAATTATTTCCAGTCAAAAAAATTATTAGTGCCCTGCATGACATAATGCCATGATAGAAGGTCATACTCTAGAAAAAAGGTTCTTGTATTGATTACAATGAATTATCAAGAAATTATAGATGGTTGGGTTATTTGTTTTAATCCTATATCATTTAATCAAGTGGGATGCTGTCAGAATCTGGATTTAAAGTCTTTGAATTGACTTCAATTCTGGCATTCTTGCAACTCTCAGACTTTTTATATAAATATCCAAGTAATAGGGCCATTAGATTATCTATCTATTTATATTATTAGAGAGTCAAAATTGGTATAGATGTGCTTTCAATTGTTAGATAAATGAAAAAAATACTTTGAGAGCAAAGTTAAAATTTATATATTGCTCTATAGATTTTGTTGAAGCAATTGATTCAATTAATTGAAATGGTTTATAAAAATGTTTAAAAATTATTGGTTGCTATTCAAAATTTATTTATATTATGCAGCTTCTACATAATAAAATGGAATGAAGCATTGTAGTATGTATTTCAAGATTATATGCATTTTAAATTAACCTTGTGTTAAGCAGAAATGTTTACTAGTTCCATGTTTGTTTTTTTATTTCTATGGCATTGGATTTGAAAAAAAGTATCAACAATTTGATGAATTAGGCATTAAGATATATACAAAATTGTGGTTGAAGTTTTTAAAATAAAATGATTAAAATCCAGTATAAAATTTTTTCCCTCTTTTGGTCTTTTAGATTTATAGTAAAAGGGTGATTGTCCTATTTTTTGTCTAATTTCAAAGATGATCCACAGAAAATTATTATTATCTAGTTGATTCAGTAATTAATATTAAAATAATTCAAGTGCCTTATTAGTACAATGGTTGAACAATGTGCTAACTAGCATTTTAAAAATACAAATCAATTTAAATATAATGATCATGATTTAGGTAGAAATGAAGATTTGGATGAGAAGCATAGAATCTATGACTGTTGCTTCTGCATTTAACTAGAATTAAAACATAGATTATTTTCCATAATAATTTAACTACAGAATATATATTTAAATCTGTTATTTTACTTAATTTATTGTAGTAAAGTGAGTCATGCTATCTATTGATGTAATGAAAAAATACAGAAAATGTTTCATTTAAAAATTTTCATAAGATTCTAAACATATTATTGGCAAAATCATAAGATTAGTTGGTATGTACATCAATTTTATGGATGTGATGATGTTAAATATATTATATACTTGATTGAACAAAAAACATATTTACACAAAATGTATTCTATGGCTAACTTGAGTATAGTTCATGCATTAGATTATTTCAATCAGTTCAATACTGATTATTTTCATCAGAATACATGACAAATAATGAAATACATTGGAGGAATGCAAATAGACAAGATGCTGTAATCTTAGAAAAACAATTTTGTCACAGAAGGATTTAAAATATGACATTACAAGTAATAAATAAACCAAGTAAAAATCAGAATGAATTATATTTAAATGTATTTGTGTCTCATAGATAGGTTTATATAGTTATGGAAGAGCTTATTTTTAATATTTTGTTCTTTGTATTTCTGATTTTGTTAGTTTTTAATGTTAGAAATGTCATAAGAATTTACAGAAAATGTCATGTCATGCTAAAATAAAAAATGTAAAATATGTCTTGTTTTTATATATAGATTGTGTATATAAATATTTTGATTATATATTAAATTGATTCAAAATAAATATTATCACACATTGTGGTATTTGCTGAATACAACTAATTATATAAAGGGCTATTATTATAAATGGTGACTTATAATAAACACATTAAATACTCAATAATTAATTACATTATACTGGAAGTATGTTAAAAAAAAGTTTATGTAGAATGAACTTTCAACAAGAGCTACATTATAATAATATAGAAAAATATAACTGTAAATTGGCAAGAAAAGCTATAGAAGAGAACATATATATGAAAAATGTAAGACAAAACAAAATGGGAAGGAAAATTGTTTCAGTAATAAAATGAAAAGATGAAACAATTATTAAAGAAAATATGGTATCAGAAAATGTGTGAGAGTTGTATAAAGAATTATATAAACTTAAAAAACATGAATCTTTTATAATTACTACAACTTCTCAATTGCAAAGTGTTTCAAATAAAGAAGTGAGAAATTCAAATAAATCTATAAAGAAGGGAAAAGCTCAAGAAAATGATTGAATTATTTTTTGATATTAAAAAAAAACACATGAAGAAATAGTACAAATTTTGACATAGCTATATACCAAATGTTTAAATGATAAAAAGATATCAGATGGCTAAAATAATGCAGTAGTAATATTAATACTTAAAAAAGATAATACAGAAAATATTAAACATTGGAGATTTATGAATCTTTTTAGCTCTATACAAAATTGCTATCATGATAATTATAACTTGTTTCTGATGAATGTTGAATTATAACCAATTAAAAGAACAAGATGGATTTAATAATGAGTTTAACACAGCAGATAATTGCAAAATATTGGCAGAAGTTTTAAATAAGAGTTTATAAAAATGTATTTAATTCTATAAGAATTTTCAAAGTGATAAGTTTAAATAATTGAATTATAGACCTAGAATGCTATCATATTCTGAACATGGTAATACTAAACAGGTTAACATTGAGAAGAGTGTACAAAATGATATTATATTCCAAAACCTTTTGCAAAAAAATATTTTGAGGATTAAAATAGAATATTAAAAGAGAACAAATGAAGATTATTTAGATTTTGTAAATAATATTACTGTTTTTGCAAATAATGCTTCAGGAATTATCAAATAAAAGTAAGAAAATAGGATTAAAACTAAATGCTAAAAGATTAAAGTAATATTCAATGTATTTTGTCTGAAGAAGAAAATAAAAATTGATAATCAGGAATTAGAAAAAGTTAGTAATTACAAGTACTTTGAACACATTATTAATACTGAAGGAAATATAATGATTAATCATAAAAATATATTCACATACAATGTTTTAAATAGAGATAACAATATATTTTTAAAAAGAAGAGTTTTAATATAGTGGTTTCAACAGTTCTCACTTAAGAATCAGTACCTTGGACATATAATAAAAAGGCAGTAGAAAGACTTCAGACTATTCAATGAAATATGGAACATGATTGTTAGAAATTAAAAAAAAAGATAGAAAATGAAATAATTGGGTGAGAGAACAAACGATAATAATTGAAATCATTAAAAAAAATTAAAAGTCTGAAATGAAGCTGGGCTAGACATATTGAGTAAAGAGATGATAAATGTTGTACCATTAATGTCTACAATTTAATACCAAATATTGTAAACCATATAGAAATAGACTGCATATGAAATACTTCAATGAAATAAAGAAGTTTTCTGGTATATGAAATGGACAAGAAAAGCTAGGAATTGGAAGAACTTGTTTAAATTACAAGAGAACTTCATCTTGATATTAAGTGAGGATTATTGAAAATGATGATGATGATGATGATTACTGTTTATAATAAAATTAGCAATGATAATAAATAATGTATTATAGTATACATATATAAATTTAAAAATTAACTATTTTAACTGTTCTTTTTATAATCATGTCAACAAATTTATATAAACAGGAGTATATTCTATTCATTACCAACATTTTTTTAAAAGATTACACTTTTATAAACATTTATTGTTTAAAAAATATGTATTATATTTGAAATTTTTAATATTATAACTTCTTTAGGAATTCTTCTGAAGTGAAGCTAAGATTGTTTCTTTAACTCATCTATTGGTAATAAAATTAATGACCCTTGGAAAAATAATCTGGAATTACATATGTATATATTCTGTCTTTTTTCATTAATACCTTAGTTTGAACCCCAATCTATCATAATGTGTCTGCAATACACTTATATACCGAAAATCCTGCCTAATTTTAAACCACATGCACAATGCTCATATTATATATATAACTTATTCCCAAATAAAATAAAATATTATGAATTATGTATTTGTTCACATAATTTACATTTATTTAAAAGTAGGTTATATAAGTTGTAATTGCGCACACACTGTGATATGCATTTTAAAACATATCAAAATTATAAATTGTTAAAGTTATTTTGTTTGAATCTATTTACAAATCTATTACTGTCATAATATATTTTGATTTAAAATAAAATTCATTTAGTAAATATTCATTTAGTAAATAGATTCAAATATTGCAATTTAAAAAGTAAAATCATTTTCTTTAATATAATAAAAGTTATTCCAAATATTTCTGTTTAAATAAATCAGGGACAATAGTTTAATTAGTTAATGTTCTATAAGTTTGTCTAAAAACAGCAGATGTCCACTTAAGGTTTTCTTTAATTAGTAAAAATAATTTTTAATTGAATCTAGTTTGTAATCCGAATTTCGGCAGAGAAATTAACAAAAGAAATTAATTAATGTTGAATTCCTTTGGACATTCGGATAGATTTAATTACAGCTGATAAGTCCGATATATTTTTGTAATGCTCCAGGGCAGTTCTATTGTTAACGTCTACTATAAAAAGAATGGTTTTCTTTTGTTCTCCAGGTTTTTTCTTCTGTTTCTAAGAGAAATCATTCTGAGTTCTATTGTAGTAATTTGTAAATCTTGACATGACAGAGTAGAGTGCAAGAAGGCTATTTCTCTCCAAAATGGTCATATGCTGCCGTATACCATCGGAAGTTATCACACAAACCCCGGAACTGCTGCTGCCAAAAATATGAACATTTCCAGATTTTGATGTTAGGTTATATAAAAACCTGCTGACCATCAATCTACATAAATGCTTCTCCAGAGGTAACCCTAAATTAACCCAAGAGCTCTTGTGATTCCTAACTAACATGCTATAGCTATTTAACATTGTTTTCTTATATTTCACATAACTTCATTATGTATTTCTTTAACGTGTTTAAATATACTCAACATTTTGCTCTCTATCCTTGGGTTAATCTTTTCTATTTATAAAGCTTTCTTTTATTTTATTATGATAATGTGTCAGAATTGTCTTTGACCGAGTGAACTATTCCCTTTATTGAAAGTAAAATGCCGCTATTAAGGCATATTTTAAATTTATAATTTTCCAATTTTATTATCTTGCAAATCACTCGTTCGAGGGTGATTCTTTTCTTTAATATAATATAATCACATAGTTTAAAATCTACATGTTATTGATTTTAATCTACCATGAGAGTATGTGGAGGTAAGTGATTTAAATGTGTCCCCAAATGCATGATTGCGTATATAAATCTATACTTACTTTTCAAACCCGCAAGCATGCATTTTCCTATTTTAATTACCGTGTTCTACTTTAATTATAAAGTTCATCATTGACATCGAGAATGTGCGGACCTTTTTAAATGAATTTCAGGGAATTTGATTGGCCTTTCTCTTAATCCGAGTAAAACCCATTTAGTATGTTTTTATATACACTAGTCTCGTATTGCTGGTAAATGAATTGGTTGTTGAGACCGCTTTGTTTTATTTTTCCAAGGTTTCTTTACACGGCAAAGTCCGTTGTTTTCACTTATTGCAAGTTTCCAGGCACAGGGTGTCCCAAATGACACCCCTGGGAATTAAACGCAATCATCACACAGTCGCTAAGTTTCAGCTGTTCATAAAATACTCTCCTAAGGGTTAGTGGCGCAATGCCCTCCATAATTATTCCGGATCTTCAATATTGTTTTATTTTATATTTACTTTACAAAGAATCCATGACTTAAATGTGTCACACCCTTTAACTTTAATAAATTTATTATCAGCAATACTGACCTCCCAATGCAACTCTATTATTATTATTCTCAAATAAATGCTTTGATCCCATTCTTATTTTGTTGCTTAGTAAGCTTTAGTCTGTGCTATTCTCAAAATCAATAAATATTTTAGAACACTTAATTTTCAAATATTTTCTTAAACTTGTATAATTACTCAATGCACCTCGCACATGTTCCTATCTCGTCAAGCACATTATTGTATTGCTATTAGCCCAAGGAATAGAATATATCACTTTGTTTTAAAACCTTTTTGTCATTTATTGAAATATAATGCCCACAATTATTTAATATGCGTCCCTGTCTCATATAAGCAGACAGTGGCATTATATATATATTTTATGAATAAATTTTGTGAAATTATTTAAACTAAATTTGATATCTTATTTTATTGATTCCTATCACTGTCTCGGTCTATATATATATATATATTCTGCATTTCTTTTGTAAATCCATAGACGTTAATTAGCCACCCAAACTTCTTTTAGTATAGAGTCTTTTGTTTCTTCCTGACCACCAGGCACCGGTCAAAGGTTATACTAGTAGTGGCATCAGATGCGTTGTCACATGGATGGTGCTGTGAAATTTGGGCTTTAGATTCAAACTTAGTATATCTAAAAGGCAACCCCTCTTAGAATGTTCAGTTTTGTATCTGGGGTTTGGATTCTGCAGTATGTTAGCGAGATAGACGATTCTGATTGTTACATAGTAATTTTTTTTTCCGGGTCCATGGCTTGCCCAAATGTGGAGCCTCGAATATTTAAACACCCACATCCCTGTAGCTTAATTTATCATTTTGTTTCGTATTTAATCACTCAAATCCTTTATATTTTTGATATATAAAATATCTTTACAAACTCTATACTATCTATGTTGTTTATTTGCATGTATATTTCATATATTTTGTTTGACTCGGGCATTCAATTACTTATCCTATATAATCAGAACTTGTCCAAACATGCTATAGTGCGATACGAGCCATCTGTATTATCTGTATTTATCGCTTCACTTAAATCACGCTATGTACGCATAACGTAAATTACTTAAATATTGTCCCAAGTGAATATTGTGACAATTATAAATATTTCAAATATTGTATTTTCTATCAAAATAAAGTTTTATCGGCTCAATGCGCAAGATAGCATAATAATAATTTTGTACGGTAATGACCTAGATATAATAGGCTATCGTATGGAATTCAGAAATAATCATACATCAAATGTTGTAATCAATAGAAAAATGCGAATGTTTTAATGAGTGCCCGTAGTTAAATGGAATTATTTAAAATTAATTTTGGGAAGCTAACAGTTTATGGATCATTTTAACTGGTGACATGGCGCCCAAGGGTAATTTCATTAAACGGAGTTATCTCTAAAATAAATTTTGTCACCAGGCTAAATTCTTTATATGTAATTTGTTTTTTCCAACGTGTGTAAATTTTTCTTAGACCAAATACTGAGACGTGAATCGGATCAATAATTATGTAAATAAAAATATATGTATGCTAACCTTAAATAAGAAGGAACGAAATAATGATACCTGGATCTAGCGAATGTTTATATATATAAATAAAGTTGCTTGAGTTTAAAAATATATATGTTAGCGAAATATTTTGACAGGTAGAATTTAAGAGATTTTTTATATACGGGCAGTTAAAAATATATATGTTGGCAGCAGATTTAAACCAGAAATTTTTGCAGTAATAAAAAAGTAGTAGTCGGGGTTTTTTTTGGTGATAAACATAAAAGCAGCAATTAGGCCAACAGAACCAAGAAGGAGATAGCCTATTAGCCATTAATAAAATTGTAATTAAACATAGTAATCGCAGAGAGTCAAACAAAGAAAAATAGTAATAGTATTTTTAACCGTATTAGTTTTAGTAAGCTCAACGTAAAACCAATTTAAAAATTTTCTTATCAGTGCTATACATTGTTTAAAAGTACACCTATTCGTTAAAAAAATTTTTTTTACGATATATTAAATAGTTAGCAATAAAAGGAAAAAAAATCATCATTGATCATGGTAACATCCAAGGCCATGGAGGATACGGATACTAATGAAATCTGTTTCTGGACTATTATAGAATTGTTTAAGCAAGGTGAAGAAAAGAGCAAAAAGGCAGGCAGAAGAAAGCCAAAGAGAGGTGAGGAACTTAGAGAGCTATTACAGGCTCCTCCCTGGGTGTGAGATAAACTCTTGAACCCAGAAAGTGGAACCGACAAATGATTCCACAAAGAAGACTGATACACCAGACCTGGGACCTCGAACTCAGCCAACCCAACTCAACACTAGAATATTCCATGAAATAAAAAAATGTCCCGAACTTTCGTTGGAAAGAGTACTTCCATTAAATGATGTCCAGGACACAGGACATCAAACCCAGCTATGTGAAGCTTAGTCACATAAAAATTTTTC